>NDGM010545517.1:0-13806 GCA_002564305.1 Octomys mimax
TAATGTACAATGTATTAATTATTGAAACTGTCCTATTAATCAGCTTTGAAACTGTCTCATTGAAATTTGTTTCCCAATAAAATAAAAAAAGAAAATTGTACCCCAAATTATACACCCATAGAAAAAAAATAAATAAAAGAATAAAGCAGTTAAAACGTCCCCCACTTCTCACCTTGGATCTGAAAACAAAACAAAACAAAAGCCTATCTTCCTTTGCTTTGTCTTTTTCTTATTTCTTTCTGATGGGGGCATTTTAACAGAATTCTGCAATTACAAAATGATGAAAGGCACTAAGCATTGAAATTAGCCTTTGAAAGAAGAAGGCTCCTGGCTCAGAAATGAGACCCAAGATGACTTTAAATAGACTGCTTATCTGTTCCCCTGAGGTCTTATGCTGATTGCCTCTCAAAACATGGAGCTGTTCTGCCAGGGGATTAGAATATTGTGCCTTCCCAACTAGAGCTATTACAGCTACAGCAATAAATAGATTGTTCTGCAGTTCAATAGAGTTGCTGAGGAAAACAGTAGCAATGTCACTACATGTGTATAATGGGTGGGATCTGTTAATGAACAGTACAGACGACATTTAGAAAATAGAACAAATTTGGAACATACCTCTTCCCCTACACCTGTTTTCCCCATGTTCAAGGTCCAAGTTGCTTCAAGAGTAAAACCTGTGTCTGAAAGCAGCTTATTCGCTAACATAGATGCATCCTTGTGTGTTGAATTAAGAAAGACAGAGCAGTGACTCAAATGCAGGGGGCTATTAAGGAACAAACCCTTTAGAAGGGAAATCACTTACATCACTTATTTGCTTTGTGTTCTGCTGTGCCAAAACCATGCCCATGGAGTCAGGCACACTTGTGAACTTGATAGTATCAGGGTGCTGTCGATACTTCCTCTCATTTAATGCATCGCCTGCCTTCTTGGCCTTCTCAACCTCCAGAGAGCCAATCGGGATCCACCCAATGCCTTTGAAGAAGTTGTTGTACTCATCTTTATACACATTCTGTAAAAGAGTAAGCCCATATGAGGAAGTATCCTAGGAAACATTCAAGGGATGTTTCTGGAATTTGCAGTTTTATCTAAGGGAAACAAGCAGCAATTCTTTTCAATAAGCTCATGTCTAGCTATGCCTGTCACAGAGCTTATTACCTGGATCCTGACATAAGAGAGAATAGTTCTGTTGTTAGAATGCATTGCACAGCAAGAATCTAGGTCATGTATTCCCATGGGTACTGTTTAAAAAATTGTCTCTTTAGATAGTAAATTGGGCTTTCCTTTTGATTTCACTGTAAACTCCAAAACTTCCAAGTTTCACCTACACTACACTGTCCACCTAGGCTATTCTAGATTTCAGCTGGGTACAAAGATTTTCTTTGAGTACTAATAAATGAATAACATTTCTTCTCTTTACAGAGGACAATTCTTATAGAAATCTGGCTCCTACAGAAAGAAACGCTTTGAATATTAACACTTCTCCACTCAGCGCTCCATGAATCATGCTGTAAGCACAAAGCCTGCCTAGTTCATTTTAGATGGCTTATTACATAGATGTACCTGGATAACAGGGTGACCTTAATGGAAAAGACCTTTCTTGACTTCCTAAAGCTTCCAGGATTTTTTTATTTTGTATTACACAAGTGTCACCACTGAAGCAGCCCATTGGCACATCTGCAGCTGAGCAGCAAGGTGGCTTCTCACACAGGTAGTTGCACTGTTTTTATCTTTCACCCATGACAATAAAGACATCAATGATTGTAATAAAAGTACAGAAGACTAGAAAAAATATCAGAGTTTGTCTATCCAGCCTTTGGTAGTTTTTCAACAAAGAATGCTGATTCTAAAGTGCATTTTTCAAATATCTTAGTGCACCCTGAAGCCTAGTAAAACAGAGAAACTATTCACCCAAGCCTTTTTTTAATTTTTTTCCCCCAGGCTTTCAGAGTCTGCTACATTTGGCACACTTACATCGCTCTGGATCTGATTCACATTCCTCGTGTGCTCAAGACTCATGGCATCAGGTAGGTATGTGTAGTGATGTATTGGTTGTTTGTAGTTGACGTTGGTGGCTACGTCCTGGGCCATCTTTGCAGCTGTAATGCTAACCATGTCGCCGGGGGTGTGGTAGCTCGTTTTCGTGTTCTCATAGTTCTTCTTGTATTCGCGATCAGACTGCAGCTTTGCCACATTCATGTAATGGACCAGCTTGGGATCATCCTGCAGGCTTCTAAATCCTACATGCTTTCCCTTGGCCTTCTCGTATGCTTCTTTGTATTTATACTGCAGAGACAAAATTTGGTTAGCAAAGTCTTAGGGACTCAGGACAGTGTGACACTCAGAAATGTAAAGTACAAAAAGCTATGCCTGTCACAGAGCTTATTACCTGGATCCTGACTTAGTAAGAAAGCTCTGAGTACAAACATTTATTTCACACTCTGCCAGTGGCATGGTTTGCCTTTCAAAAGAATGTCCTTATAAGTTCAAGACCAGTTTTTTCTTTGCCTTGACTCCTACAGGTGGTTTTCATGTAGAAGTGACATTTAAACCAAATGAGTTTTTACGTTTACTATGAACATGATTCCTAACAAATACATCTGGTTTTACAGGGATGGGACTTTCTAGTCCGCAGTGTGATTCACATAATGGATATGAGTACCCACTCTGCAGGTGGCTGGGCCTTCACGGAACCTGATTACCAGCAGCTTCTCTCCATGTTCACAGCTTTAGTAGCTATAAATCAATTAAGGAGCTACACAGGAAAGTACTGGGGTTTTCTCATGAGTAAAACCTAATTTTAAAAAGCCCTAATCTGTTCAAGGTCTCCCACTGCTGGGATCAGCAATGGGAAATAGATTGAGCTACTCTATAATAAGTCAAGCCCTCAATTTTTATCCAAGCAAATTCAAATCCATCTAAAGTGTGCAGACACCGAGTTCATCTTACACTACATGTATAGTTCATAAACAAATATTTAGCAAGTGAAAGGATTACCAACAACATAATAGTAAGTATGTTAGAGAAGTACCATGCAATTGCTAAAAAATAGCCAAGAAGGAAAAAGTTATACTTCAAACCTTCGCCTTTTACTTAAAGTAGAAATGTATTTTGTGGTGACCTGCATGTGTCCAAAGCTCTAAGAAACATTTGTAGCACCATCCCTATGATACAGCTGCTGAGTTCGTATTCCCCTGTCCCTTCTGTGGGCTGCACACAGTGGCGCCTTCTTCCTTCTCTTTTTTCACCAAAGGCTGTTGTCCCTGGAGTAGTGTGTGACAGCGGACCCTGCAGGCTCTGTGTGCTTTCCGAAAATTGTGTTTCCCAAAGATGGGAAGAAGTATAACCACATGCTTTCTTGGTAATTACAGATAAAATAGGCATCCACTTACTTCAATCAACATTGTATCCTAAAAAACTGGTCTTTTCTCAGTTGGTATAAAAATATGTATATTTCTATAACATCTGTTCAATTTTTTAATACAATTATAATGCAAGCAGTCATCTAAATTTAATATGGTAGTGTCACCCCAGGTGTTCCCACTGAAAATAAATACAGGCTGTCAGGGAAATGTGTTGAGGAGGGTAATTGAAGCTATGTGTCAGGGGGAAAGCCATTGTCAGGATTATGACAGCTCTACCAAGAGGGGTCAACTGAAGAGAATCCCAAAAACGTTTAAAAAGTGACAGGTTTTCAAAACAATGTTATGTACAGAATGTGAATGTCATTAAGTCAACATACTGTTTTCAACAAGGTATCCATTTAAACAAGTACACATTTGATTACTTTTTAAATAGGCAATCACTCAAATCTCCCTTAAAATTTTTACTCACGTCGCTGGCAATGTTTCTCGATGACTTGGCTGCAGTGATGGGAATAGCATCGGCCAGGACATTGTTGCCCTTGGCTATTAAATCATGCCAGTCGCGTTTGTAACAGACCTGGGGAGGAAAACCAAAAAGGATGTCAGCATGTTGTGTATTCATTCAGCTAAAGCAATTTCTCTGCTGCTGGTTGCTGGGATTGTTTTATTCTTTTTCAGATGGAATCTAAAAGTACCCTCCACCCCACATACCCTGTGTCATACATCGTGTCACATATTGTGTCTAACAAGAAATTGCTAGGCAGGCCCCGCACTAATTGTTATCCCAAATCTGGTTTTGGCACATTATGGAAGAGGAACTGAAAAATGGGAAGGGATCCAGAGGAGAGACATAAAGGTCCTAGAAACACTAGTATGGGAGGATTGAGAGAAAAGCAAAGCTGCTCAGGCTTAGGAAACGAAGCTCAAGAGAAGATCTACTGATCCACTTCAGGAATTTTAGGATTACTATAAAATAATAAGGGCTTCTTCCCCCCCCCCCCATTTTCTTGGAGAGTAATAGCCTCCTCCACATGAAAACTAAGAAAACTAAGCAGAAGTTTTAGGAGAACAGATGGACTCCACCCAAGGAAGGTTACATCCTGTACCTTAGAAAGGGCCAACTCAAGAGTTAAAGAAGTCATCATCCTGCGTTACACCTCCACCGAGGCTCTGTGGAAAACTGTACTACGTACAAGGCATTGACCTTCTCTAAAATGTTACCCTTTTCTCTCCAGGTTTGGAATTTACACCTCATCAAAGACCCTACTTACATCACTTATATTGTAAGCATTGCACTTGGCCTGGAGAAACTGTGGAAGATCAGGACTAATTGTATATTTATGCTTCACATCTTCTCCTTTAGCTTTATATAAGATCTGCAACACAGTGACACAAAAATCAAATCATTACACATTGTGTAAAAGGTGAAATCAACCAATTACATGTCTGAAGGAGTTATTCTTAGCACAATCCCTCATCTGTTTCTATTAAAAATCATCCAAGGAGGAAATCCAATCCCAGCTTAGGCAACTTAGCAATTTTGTAAGATTCTGTCTCAAAACAATTTTTAAACGGGGAGAGGGGCAAGGGATATAGTTTAGGAGAAAGGTCCTGGGTTCAACATAAATAAATAAATAAACAACAACATATTTTAGGAAGACCCAACAATTGCGTATTAAAATTGGAAGGAAAACCCTTAACAAAATGGAAATCCTTGGCTGCTGGAAGTGCAGGGAAAATAAATTAAAATGCAAAGCCTGATGAGAATAACATGAATAAAGTGAGTAACAGGATTCTCCAAGCCAGACAAGTTTATTCTCTGCCAGAGAAAGGAACAGTTCTTAAAGTATTGAAGTTTTTCTCTTATTATTTCATTTTTGGCTTTTCATCCCTACAGAATGAAAATAGTAGAATGAATCTTATTCTTTTATTTTAAAAATGTTCAAATTATAATTGTATCAATAAAGCTATATGATAATTTCCTCTTAATAGGAAGGTACTTATTCCTGAATTCAGCATCCTTACTAAGTTTACTTTTTTATATTTACTTTATTTTTATTTTATTATTTATTCTTTGAGGCCGATCTCACTACATAGTGCAGGCTAGCCTTGAACTTACAACAATCTTCCTGTCTAAGCCTTCTGAGCCCTGGGATTACAGGCATGTGCCAACATGCTTGGTCCAATATTTACCTTATTTTGTCATTTTAAAGAATTGCATATACTTTTCACTGAAAGACACTGTGTAGTGTGAAACCTTATTGAATATGAAGTATGAATGTTAGTGTATCGTCTTAAGAGAAAATGAATAGTTTCATTACTAAAGCTAAGATCCAGAATCACAAGTAGATTTTCAGTCTTTTAATTATCTTTTAGAATATATACTTTCATTTCCTAAAGATGACTATGTGGTATAGAATACCTATATCTGTGTATATATACAAGCAAAACGTAAAATTGTTAGATTCTAAATAAATTCTCAAATATGAAGTTACTTTTTCTAGAAGTCCAAGAATTATCTTTAACTCCTCAGCGATTTATTTATTTGCTTATTTATTTGGCACAGTGTCTCATTACACAGCTCAGACTCATACTGATCCTCCTGTCTCAGCCTCCCCAGCTGGGATTACAGATGTGTGTCACCATGCCCAGTTTTGGTGGCTAGCTCAGCATGGGACCCGCACAGAATATGGTGCTGGGGATTGAACACGGGTCCTTGCACTTGCCAAGTAGGCGCTTAGATTGCTGAGGTATCTTCTTGGCCCATCGGTACTTTAAGGAATAATGTCTAAACATTCAAAGAAAATCTCATGAGTTCTATCTTCTCAACATACCCTTCTTTCCCTTACTCCTGCCTTAACTTCAATGAAGTCTTACTATTGATTTCAGTTTATACCCCTCTTATTCAACTTCTTGCCCCCAATCTCTCAGTTCTCCCATATAGTTGGCACACATTCCTCCAGTGTTATCTTTTAAAACTCAGAATTTATAACGTGCCTCTGTGGATTAAAAATCTCTGACATCCCTCTTACCAATCCCATATCCAGACCCTATAATAGCACATGAGATCTTTGATGATTGGGTCACAGTCCTGAACTATTCACTTCCTTCCATTCATTCCTTCTTTCCTGTGTTTTTTTGGCCAGAAAAATTTTTTGGTGTTCCTTTGGCCAGAAATATGCCCATCCCTATTTGCCAGTGGCCTCTGCCAGGCGGTTACTCACTTCCCTGGTGCTCCTCCCTCCTGCAGCAGCCGCCCTTCTGTATGGCCCTGCTCTGTTGCTGTGTCCCCTCTGTCCTATACTCTTGTCCTGTACTCTTGTTAATTCCTATGTCCCAGTAACCCTCCATTATTTTGTTCTGTGTCATCAGCACACATTACATGGTGCCTGGCACATGGGCCTAAGTGAATTAATGCATGCACACGTTTGATGTCCTTGTGGCTCTTCTCCATAGCAAACTTTCCTTTCAGAAGGAAATGTTTAGCAGATAGAATTTATGCAAATTAAAAAGACATGTGAAAGACAAAAATTTTGGCTTTGGATGTAGCATCATATTTATTTCATTTTATTTTTTTCATTTGTGTATTTTGGTACAGATTCTCACTATGTAGATCGGACTCATGGTGATCCTCCTGTTTTCAGCCTTCCCGGTGCTGAGATTACAGACATGTGCCACCACACCCGGACTCTGTCGCCAGCTCAGCATGCCCCAGGGGCAAGGCCAGTGGCATATGGAGGACTGGAGATAGACCCCTGGTCCTTGTGCTTGCCTAAATAGTCGCTTTGTCTGCTGAGCTATCTCGCTGGCCCTATTACTGCTCATATTTAGGCAGACAAACAATACTGACTGTCACTTAAAAACATCAAAATGTCACAGTCTGTGCTGAATTATAAGGAGAAAAAACATTTATGTGTATATAACATATATGTATTATAATATATATGTACAAAAACATATGTGTATTTATGTATATATATATTCTCCTGTATTGATGTTTCATATAAAAAAGCAAATGTAAACAACTCAACATAGAATTAAACACAAAGAGCCTCATAATAAAGTGTCTGTGACACAAACTTAAATTCTGTGTAAGTGTGATTAGCGTTAGCCCTCTTGGCCAAGTTAAGCCTGCACAGTAGCACAGTCCTTTAAAGGTGGTTAAAAGCCAGTCATCATGGCACATGCCTTTAATCTCAGCCCTTAGGCTGAGGCAGGAGGATCACTGTGAGATCCAGGCCAATCTGGCTTACAAAATGAGTTCAAGCCCAGCCTAACCTATCTCAAAAATAAAAGTGGTTAAAAAGCAAAATGTGTTTTTTTTAAGTAAAAAATGTTTTCAAAGGAAGAACATGTGTGCAAACAAATTAATAGTAATTTTATTTTTAAACTAAATATATCACATTTAAATGGAAAAGATATTGGCTGAGAAGAACTAAAAATGTTGAGCTGACCTAGATGTGCTCTAAATCTTCCCTTCGCTCCCTCTGCCCCCTCTTGGTTTACTCACATCGCTGACTTGCTGTGTGTTCTGCTTTGCCTGGACCATAACTGGGGAGTCCACGATGCTGGTAAACTTGAGTGTGTCTGGGTGTTGTCTGTACTTCTTCTCGTTGAGGGCATCGCCTGCCTTTTTGACTTTCTCTACGTCAAGGCTGCCAATGGGTATCCAGCCAATGCCCTTCATCCAGGTGTTGTAGTCTTCTTTGTAGGCATTCTAGGCAAGATGGAGAGGGGAGTGAGAGCTGGGCAGCTGCTGGACAGCAACGGTGGGTGCTGAGGTGGGGTGCAGTCACTTACATCACTCTGGATGTGCATCATGTTTTTCGAGAGCTCGAGGTCCATGGCGTCAGGCAGATAAGTGTAATGGTGCAGAGAATGCTTGTAGTTGACATTGCTGATCACGTCCTGCGCCTTCTTGGCTGCCACAACATTGAACATGTCATGAGGTGTGTTGTACTTGGTCTTTGTCTTTTCATAGTCCTTTTTATATTCCCGGTCTGACTGTATCTTGGCCACATTCATGTAATGAACCAGTTTAGGGTCATCTTGGAGACTTTGGAATCCAACCATCTTCCCTTTAGCTTTTTCATAATCTTTTTTGTACTGAACCTATTGGAAACAAAGGGGGACACACTTTAAAATGTAATTTTGAAGTTTTAACTGAACCACAAGTCCATGACTGAAGTAACTGAGATCCCCAGAAATTACTGTATGTTAATAACCAAACAGCTATTCAGTAATATCTGCAGTCACCCCTCAGTGTTTACATCTCACTGATTCCAGGACTGCCAGGCCCTCAACCCACCTGCAAAAGTCCATGCATGTTCAAGTTCTTCATATAAAATAGCAGAGTATTTGGATATAACCTATACACATCTTCTCATCTCTAGATTATTTATGCTATGTAATACAATGTAAATGTTTTATAGTAGTTACATATTGTGTAGGGAATAATGACAAGAAAAAAGTCTACACATTTAATACAGGTGAAAAAAATTTCAAATATTTTTGATTCACAGTTGGTTAAGTCTGTGGATGGGGAATCTGAGGATGTGAAAGACCAGCTATGGTTTGAGATATAAAATAAAGCTGTTATTTAGAATCCACATAAACATCTGCAGCTACAATTGTCTTCCCAAAAGAGGTTGGGATGGGAACATTATCCTAATTCATATCTGTGACAAAACAGGTATCCATGTTGCTCCTTTCAACTGAAACACTGGGAAAGAAAAATAAAAACATGAATATTTCACAATCTCTATTGATTACATTGTGCGACTGGAGCTCCAAGTAGCCAGTTATTGATTAGTCAGAGAATGTTAGTAATAGCAGAATTTCAAAGAACCTTTCATTACTGGAAGGAAATCCCAAAGCAGCAGATAAACATTAACTGGCTCTGACTCACAAAGCAGGGTGAAATGAGCTTCCTTGAGAGGCCTGGAGGGGGCAAGCAAAGGTGTGAAGGAGCATGTGTGTATGTGGGAGCATGGGGTGGTCAGAGGAAAACTCCCAGAAAGGAAGGCTTGCAGGTGGGAAGGCTCAAGATGACGCACTTGTTATTTAATTGTAATGTATTTTCGTTGGTGCCATTTTAACCTCATAGCCATCCGTAATGTACTTGGAATGATCAAGGAAATTAAAACAGAGACAAAAAAAGCTATTCCATCTCCGGGTCATGCAGCACAGAAAGAGAAGTAGGTGCACAAGGGAAGACCCCACGTGGGCTCAAGGAAAAGCATTCCATGAATACCAAGAGCCAGAGAGGCTCACAAAATAAAAACTTCCTGGGGTTTGACAAAACCATGGGGGAGGGGCTTCTGCTTTGTATAGGACAACAGGGAGAGCTTGCTCCAATTTTAGTCTAATATTGAAGCAAAAAACTTGTTTGTTTTTGGGTTAAACTGAAAGTGGATGAGAAATAATTTTGTGTTGTTTTTGATGCTGTAGATTGAACACAGGGCTGCAGGCATGCTAAGCATGAGCTCTGCTATCGAGCTATGTTCTCAGCTTCTTAAATGTCTTCATTTCAGGGGAAACTAATGACTCCTACAGTCTATAAAGCTCAATGCCAAGCCACTAGTCTCTGGATGTAATGAAGGGAGAAGAAGAAAATGATACAAACTCAAAAAGCTTAGAGATAAAATTTTCTCATCAAGAGACTCTTACAAACTAAATGGTAAATTGCTTCTTCGTTTCCATGAGTAGTGTGAATGTGTGCAGGAGTGTAGACAAGGATTCTAACTTAGGACCCTTGATGGGAACTCATTAGTAGATGGTTATGCTGATCTTTTCTGCCAAGGAAATTTGGATCCATGTAGGGAACTTTCTTTCCTGAATAGCTTTCAGTCAGATTTGTTTCTAGTCAGAGACAGCAGAAGCAGTGACTACCGGTCACCTGTCAGATGCCAAGCCCACCCGCATTTTCTACTTGCACATAAGACCATGGCTGGACTTACATCACTGGCTGCCTGCCTGGCAGCCTTGGCAGCTTTGATGGGAATAGCATCAGTTCTCAGATCATACCCCTTCTTGCTCAAGTCTTTCAAGTCTGCTTTGTACATGCTCTGAAAGAAAAATATCATTTGAGTATAGTTCAAGGCTGTATTAGTGGAGGCTGAGCACACACATCATCCGAGCCCACACGCACCTCACTGATATTATAAGCATTAACTTTAGCCTGAATAAATTGTGGCAGATCTGCTGGCAGGCTGTATTTATGCAGAATTTCCTCTCCTTTGGCTTTGTAAGCAATCTAAAAAATAAAAAAGAGAAGGAAGCATGTAATGGTACAGGAAAATAGCTTCAGATGTGATCATTACTACACAGCCGTGGTTTCAGGAAAGACACTCTAGATTGTCCCCATATTCATCTGTAGGGACTCAGGGTTACGCATGCAGTTGTGTAGGGCCCTATATTAGTGCTCAGTCTTAGCAAAGGTTTCTTGGTGTGCACTAGAATTTCTGGACCTTTTAGGCACCTGGTGGGCCTTATCCTGTAGGTGACCCCATAAAAATGTTAATCTGCAGACACTTTCACAAGCATAGGAAATCCTAATAGATGGAGACGTGAACCACCTGTTATATTTTGTGGGTAGTTAAAGAGACAGGGGGATGGTTTTACTATATATGATTTTTGCCCCAGCTTTGACTTAATATGTAATTCCTCCATTTTATGTAGTGCCTATATTCATTCTTTCTGAACATTTTTAGAGGTAGTTTGTAATTGTCATTAAAAGAAGACTGTCTTACCTTTTCTTTAGAAAGAACTATCAGGTGGCTGCAAGGACAGCCAGTGCAGTATAGATAATACCCAAAAGTTATGAATGAGGTGTGCTTCAGTGAACAGCTGGAGAAACATTCAGGTGGTCATGTAAGGGAGGCTCTTTAGGTCACTCAATAGTCACAGGTGACCAGTGAATTTGAAATACAAATATGCTTGTATTAAAATACAGATAGGAAGAGCACTTACATCACTTCTCTGGGCCTGGTTGATTTTAGACTGTACTGTAATGGGAGCATCTTCAATTGAGGTAAACTTGAGTGTGTCTGGATGCTGGCGATATTTTTTCTGTTTGGTGAATCAAAAAGAAAAATTATATTACTCATCAGTGAAGGAAAATATTGAAATCCTTGAAATTTGTCTGGGAGACATAAGGAAGACTTTTTTCTGATTTTAAAATGTAAAAATATTAGAGTGTGCATAGGGTTGGATGAAAAATGAATCTATTGCCAAAGTCAATGTTTAAAATATTCTATTTAGTTATGGATGATTTGGGAGTATAGACCAACACCACTCTCAGGCAGTAGACTGAAAATACTGCCTCAGCTTCTTACTGATCACGTGAAAAATGTCCTGCCAGAGAAGCAAAGTACAGAGACATCATAAATCCACCAAAGGATGAACAGGAAAGCAAGCAAGGAGATTTGTGGTGTTTCCGCACCACATTCACAAGTAGCAAAATTGTTTTCACCAAAACTAAAAGAACCACGCAACAAGAACAATAAAGGCAGCCTCATTCATCCCACGTGGCTTCTGCAGTCACCTCCATGATGGTGCAGTTGCCTGGCAACAGTGAGTGTTCAGCAACTGACAGAAAAGGGACGACAACCTTGCTGCTTTAAGAGTCTCAAGACTACCATCACTTTTCTTAGACTCCCTAGTAATTTATACATTACCTCAGACTCATCAGAGATATAACATATGGTGAGTTCTTCAAAGATGTCTGTAACAGCTCCATCACTCATGACCACCCCAAATTGGAAACAACCCACCCATCCACCAACTGATGAGGTCACCCATATGTGGTATAGCCACACAAAGGAATATTACTCAACTTTTTAAAAAAGGCACAGGAGAAAACATAAATCACCTCACAAATAATGTAAGAAGCAAAAGAAGTCAGATCAAAAAGATATTTCTAAAAAAGATAAACCTCTAGAGATAGAAAATAGATCATCAATTGGCCTGAAGGTGAGAGCAGGAATTGGGGGGGGTACATTTTGGAGTATTGGTCACATTTTAAAATTTATTTGTAGTGATGACTGTATAATTACATGAGTTTATTACAATCTCTCAAGCCATACGCTTAAAATAGGTGTTTTATGGCATGCAAATTATTCCTTAATAAAGTTGCTAAAATATTTCTATTATGAATGGTGAACATAAATGATCTAGAGGATATGAAGGAGTATGCTCTCCTACTTGGATAACTCATGCTTGTGGCTTTTGTTCAGCAACTCTGATCAGGGAATGAAACAGAAAAGGAGAAACTGCCCATGGGTTTTTGAGTTTTAAAAGACACTATCACAAACTGCTCTCCAACACACCAAGAGCTTTACCTCATTAAGGATGTCTGAAGCTCGCTTCACCTTTTCCATTTCTAGGGACCCAAAAGGCACCCAGCCACAGCCTTTCATCCAGCTGTTGTAGTCAGCTTTGTATTCAACCTAAAACACCAAAAGAAGCATTACCTTTCTTTGCTCAGTGTTATCTTGTTAGGTAAAATCACTGACATTTCACCCAAATGCTTTTAAGATCTTTGAGCAGCTTCATCACTCCATGTGTGAAGATTATTTTATGCATTTCTCTGGTGAGAGATTCTAACAGTCCACAGTTCTAACTCCAACATGGAAAGTGCACAATTCAAGGCTCTATTTCCGCCTAGAAACAGAGCTGACCCATGCCTATAATTCCAACTTGGAAGGCGGAGGCAGGAGGGTTGTGGATTGGAAACTGGAGGCCAGTCTGGGCTCCACAGTGAGTCTGAGGCCAGCCTAGGCTGCACAGTGTAAACCTGACTCAAAAAGAAGTGAGCTGTATTTCAAAAAGAGCATGACATTATTGTATTTAGATAATCAAATGTCAGATGTTTGCTCCTGGGAACTTTATTATGTTTCTATGGTCACATTAGGTCTAGAGGTGACACTGAAAGTTGGTAGTTGATTTTGATCACTTTCTAGCTAGATAAGATGTGCTAGTAGCTATTTGTCCTCCGTACGCGCACATCTTGTAGTTCATATGTGCTGTCCACTGTGAGTGTTTCTATAACATTTTGGGTGTCTAATGAAACACTTTGAAATAGTTGTGCTCATTAATTTGCTTAAGGAAGCAGTTTTATTTGGGGATCAGTTACTTGATTCTATTAAAAGAATCCATCACTTTAGTTTTCTGGCCATAGATGATACCTAAAACATATTCTAGATACAAAACTCAAATTGTCCTTAGTGTGAGCCTCTTAACTACGATAAAAAATCAATAAAACATTTGGTTTCTTACATTAAGAGGTTTAAAATCTATTTGAGATGAAGGAACATAGAAAAATTAAATAATAAAATAATAATGCATATAATAGAATTGTTAGTGGTAAGAATGTAAAGTTAGGGCTGGTGAGATGGCTCAGTGGTCTAAAGCACCTGCTTGGAACAAGCTTGGCAAAGCACAG
>NDGM010545520.1:0-13630 GCA_002564305.1 Octomys mimax
TTTAGTTCAGCTTGTTCCAAGTAGGTGCTTTAGACCACTGAGCCATCTCGCCAGCCCTCTATATGCCTTTGACTCTGCTTCAAGTGATCTATTTCTTTCCTGTGCTGTACACTCAATGGGTCCATTACTTTTCTAATCTCTGTTTTTTATCAATGTCTTCTTTATACATAGTTATTAATTCTTTTACTTTAGAGTTTATTTCTGATCAGATTTCCTCTATATGTTTGTGCATTTGATTCTTTATTTCAGATGCTCTTAATTCATAGATTTATTTTTTCATTTCAGAGATTAATTCTGACCTTAATTCCTCTATACCTTTCTGCTCTTGTTTCTTTACTTCAGACACTATTAATTCATATATTTTTTTTATTTGAGAGATTAATTCTGGTCTGAGTTCCTCTGTACCTTTCTGCTGTTGTGTCTTTACTTCAGAAGCTATTAATTCCAATATATCTGCTGTGCTTGTGTCCTCTGCACTTTTTTTTGGTGAGCTCCAGACCTGGGATTGCATTTTGCTCTTTCTTTTTGTCATTTTGTATAGCACTTTCTACTGACCTTTGTTGTAGAGCTTTGGTGTAGTTGTAACCTTAGCACCTACTAAAATTCAGGTACTGATATACCAGTTCTAATTCATCCAATTGTGCCTGATTTGGGTCTGGCTCCTCTGCTCAGCTCCTTTGTGTTCCTGCCCTTTGTAGGTGAGCCTGCTTTGCCCCTCTGGCAAGATGTTCTGCTCCTGGATTAGCTGCATGTTTTTGACCCTAGTCTCACTTCAGGGACTTTAGCTCCAGAGTTTCACCCCAGGCCTGTATGCCAGGCCTGGGCCAGGTCTGGAAGGGAATGGCAGGCCATAGAGTGCAGAAACTCTCCCACAAACTCACCATGCCTGGGCTTTGTTTGGTCTGGAGTGTTCTCAAGAGCATGACAAAAGTTCTCAGTCATAGGGAAGACTTGGGCTGGCTCTGGAGGGGCTGGGGAGGTTGGGAGAATGCGGGGAAAGCTCTGTCTCTTGAGGTGAGCCTGGGCTTGGTCAGGCAGGCACAGATCAGCCCAGAAGCTCTCCCACACACTCGCAGGGCCTGGGGTTGGGTGGATCTGGGGCGGTCCTGAGAGCATGACAGAATGACAGAAGTTCTCACTCACAGGGCAGTCTTGGGCTGGCTC
Source organism: Octomys mimax (assembly GCA_002564305.1). NCBI lineage: Eukaryota > Metazoa > Chordata > Mammalia > Rodentia > Octodontidae > Octomys > Octomys mimax. The sequence goes on from NDGM010545520.1 coordinate 1,165, forward strand.
TGTAGGTGCGGGGAAGGTCGGGAGAACAAGGGGAAAGATCTCTCTCCTCCATCAGTGGGCAGGCCTCGTGGGTGCAGGACAGCAGAGAAGCTCTCCCACACACTGTAATGTGTTATTTTCTATATAACAAAATAACAGATAATATATTAAATGTCATATTAGCATACTACATATTTAAAATGTATTTTATATTCAAGATGTTAAATAATATAAATTTAACATATGAATTTAATTAGAGTCATTTACTATGATGAAAGTTTTTCTAAGCTAATAGAAGCAAAATAATAATGTTTACTGAAATCTTCCCTCCAAATTCGTCCTAACACTACAATGCCAACTGACATGTACAAAGGAAGTGCATATTGGGAAAATCACTAACGCTGTAAAGATTGTGCTGCTGTCACATGATAAAGACTACTTTAGGCAAGAATCACCACACATATTAGCATGGTTTCAGTGTTTCTCCTAGGTCACTTATTAGCTGCAAGAAGAAAAATAGTAACTGTGAATATAATGGTGAAGCCTGACAATATCTTCATCAAGTGATCAAATTCAACAAGAGCCAGACAGCATGTGCTCTGAATCTGATTCCTTGAGAAGGAAGTGGCATTTCTTATGGCATACTCAAGCTAATGAAGCACACCAAACTCTAGTCAAAGGGAAATAGAAGATGATCTAGGTTAAAGACCATTCTTTAAAATAATTTTTCAAGAAACTAAAGAGATAAGACAACTGAATGAAATTGAAATGTTCAGTAGATTCTATACTCTGGAAAAGTATATATGCAAATATTTACTATTGAGTAAAATATTGCATCAATCAATAAAAGTAGGAAGCTTTGACTAGATAAAATTATACAGGAATATCATATGGTCTGAAATTGATAAATATGATATAGTTATTTGAGCAATTATTCCTATATTACTTACTGAATAATAAAAGGTTATGAACCTGAGACTATTGTTAACCACTGTAGAAGATAAGCAGATAATATCTGTGTGTGTGCTTCTGTGGGTGGTGGAGGGAAAAGTTGGAAAGGAGCATGGTAAAAAAAATTAGCAACTAGTAAATCTGGGTAAAGGACACACGAGAATTCTCTGAACTGTTCTTGCAACTTTCCTGTAATTTTATTTTTTTTTCAAATCCACCTTTCCATGCTGCTCCAAATGGATAATTCAGTATTCAAGCATTGCATATTAATAAGTATTACTATATGTACTTGAAAAGGCATATGTTGTATTTATAATATGAACTCAAATGTCTTTGTGTGCTGCTGCTTTTATGACCCTGCCTGCTATACCATGATTGCTCTGGCTTTTGTCACCAGGTTCTCACATGTCCTCTCACTTCCAATCTTTATTTACTCACCTCTCTTCCTGGACTTTGGAGTCCATACATTCAATGTAGATCACTGAAATAATGACTGATGTGCTCATTGTTTCCTTTCTTCACTACTCTAGATTCTCAGGAGAAGCAGATCATACAAGGTCTTTCTAATTCCAACAGAAGAAAAGAATCAGCAAGAAAGAGCTGTGCTAATATTGATTGGAGACATTTCAATGCTCATATGTTGTACTCTGAAAAACTACCTTAAACAACAATATGCAATGTATAACTATTGTTATTCTCCTATTATTTCGTTTTAAATTTTTGTTTTACATTTTTCCATAAAATAAAATGTTTTAAAAAATGAAGAAAGACGAGATAGCCATGATTCAAAGATTTGTGCTCACTGAGGAAGGTGAAGACTCTCATTGCACAGGATCCATACTTGCAGCAAGAGAAATGGCAGTGGCCTAATTCTGGAAGTGACTTTCATGAGAAAAGAAAGGATAGGGACACACATCGCTGAAGATTATAGGGTCAGTTAAGGAACCAAGAAAAACGTTATGATAAGGGGCACCATGGAAAAAAATCAAAAAAGCAGTGCCCAACAGAAAGAAAAAAATTAAGAAGAATGTTGTGGAGCTATAGCGCTCCAAGTAGTGAAAGAATCACAAGATCAACGACTAACATGTAAAGATCGTGCAGTGTGCTCGTGCCATCCTGTACATTTCAGTCATTAATTCTGACAGCTATGACTTTATTTCCCAAAGGAAGAAAATGAGGCACTAAGTGATGCATTAACTTGCCTTGAGTCACATGGGGAGCAAGTGGCAGAGCCCTGAGTTTGACTCAGAGGACTCATTGGGCCCCAAAGCCTGTGCTTCTTTTCATAATAATAGTGATTAGCATGCAAGACTGCAACTGTGTATCACACCAGCGACATTGTAGGAAGCTTCTCAGTAGGCTTCAGCGCCAGACTGGAGCTGCCTTCTGGATCCCTCTGCTCCTGGGCTTCCTGCTTCTTGGTTTTAACAGTTAGGGAACTGTCTGTCTCTACAGTGTGCAAGGGGCCATTGTGGACCATCCTGCCTCTGGTCCTCTAGGTCAGTCTAATAAATCAACACTTGTAGTTACACACACAAACACACACACACACACACACACACACACACACACACTTACTTTTGTTTCTATTTCCGCGGAGAACCTTAATCAATACAGTGTGAGGAATGCATGAAATTTGACTTTGTATCTGGTTTGTTTCGCTAAACATTTTTTCTGCGGTAGTTGCATTCATGCATTGCAAATAACAAGGTTTCATTTCTCTTATGGCTGAGTAGTATTCAGTTACATAAATATGTCATACTTTCTGCTATAAATTTATTTGTTGTAGAGCATCTAGGTTAATCTCTGCACTTTAGTTTTCCCACAAATGTTGACCAAAGCAATCTACAAATTCAGAGCAGTTGCCATAGAAATAAAAAGCCCTAAAATTCACATAGAACTACAAAAGACACAACATAGCTAAAGTGATCAGAGTGGAAGGGACAGCAAAATCTGACTTTATGACATACTGTAGAGTTCTGATTACTTAAATTGACATGCAGCTGACATTAAAAATAGACTCATAGCCCAATGTATTAGAACAGAAACCCAGGAATTAATCCGTGCACATCTACTCTTGTTTGTTTTTTGGAAGCAAGATCTTTCTGTGTGATTCAGGCTGGCCTTGAGCTCATTATACTGCCCAGGCAGACCTTCAACTCATGGCAGTCTTCTTGCCTCAACCTCCTGAGTGCTGGGATTCCAAGTGTAAGTCACCACTTTTGGCCATGTTCTATTTTTAATGAAAGCACTCTGTATGCACAATGAATAAAAGACAGGCTGGTGCTGGAAAAATTGAAAAGACATAGGAAAAAGAAGGGAACTATATCCCTTGGTCTTACCACACAAAAAAATCAACTCAAAATGGATCAAATACCTAAATCTTAAATTGAAATTGTGAAATTGCTTCAAGAGAAGCACTTCAATATATTTATATGGGCAATAATTGTTTTTTCAGACAGAACTTCAAAGTCATAGGAAACAAAGAAGTAGACATTTTTTACACAATTTGTCTAAAAATAAACAAATTGTGTCAAACTAAGATAGTTCTAGAAAGCAAATCAACCTACAGGAATCAAACACAACTACAATCGAAGAAAATATTCATAGTACATCTGACAAAGGTTCGATAGTCACAATGAATGAAGAAATATAAAATATAAAAGATGAGCATTGAATAACAAGCAATTCAATTAAAAGTGAATGAAAGAGCTAAACAGATATAACTTAGATGAAGACATGCCAATGCTCAACAAATACATGGAAAAATATTCAATTTCACTACTTGTCAGAAAAATATAAATTGAATGAGATATTATGTCAGTCCAGACAGAATGGCCATTCCCTAACACAAAGAGATAGCGAATGCAGACAAGGATGGGAGATGTTTGTGCACATTGATGGTGAGAATATAATTTAGTACAGCCATATCAGATTCCTCAAAAATAATAAAAATAGAACTATCATAAGATGCAGCAACTCCCCTATTGTGTAGGTATCCGAAGAAGATGAAAGCCTTATACCAAAGTAACATTTTAAGACCTGTGCTTATTGCAGCACTATTGGAGCCTGTGCTCTTTTTTATGTATTTAGTACAGGTTATACAGGGTCTCACTACACAGATCAGACTCACAGTGATCCTCCTGTTTTCAGCCTCTCAAGCATTGGAATTATAGGCACATGCCATCACACCCAGTCTCAGTTGACATCTCATTGCACCACAGGAGCAGGGCCAGCACAGCATGCTGGGGATCAAACCCTGATCCCTTCACCTTGCTAAGCAGGTGCTTTAGTCCACTGAGCTATTTGCTTGACTCTATGCTCTTAATCATTACCATTGTGGATGTTGAAGTATGTTAGAACTGAGCACCACAGACCAAGCACCAAACACTTTCTTCTCCTCCTTCAATTGAGCTTCAGCACCTCAGGACTCTTGTATGTTCTAATAGAGAGTTGTAAAGTCCTAAATAAAAATTTTAAAAATTACAAAGGAGCAGCAGAATTTTTAAAAATGAGTAAACAATCAATACATAAAAAACTTAAGATATCTGGCAATAAGAATTACCCATAAAGTAATATGGTAACATTTCTAAATTTGTCAAATTGGTATACCATTTCAAAATTATAAGATTCTAGGTCAGTAAAATTACAATAGAATAAACTCTTAGTAAAAAGTGTTGATAAACATCCTTTGGGCAAAAGTTTGGCAATATAAATCAAGAGCATTTAAAATGTTTATACTCTTTAAATCAGAGAAATAAAAATTAAATAAGGTATAAACTTCAAGACCAACTGACAGGAGGGACTGGAGGTGGAAAGATGGCACAGACTCAGGGCACCAGGAGGAAAGTCTTTTACTACTATGACAGGGATTTACCAGCCCCAATATTCCATAGGTCCATAGGTTGTAAATTATTGTTATGGACAAGACCATCCAATGAAACCTCACTTAATCCACATGACTCACAATCTGCTGCTCAACTATGGTCTCTACCAAAAGATGGAAATCTATCACCCTCACAAGGCCAATGCTGAGGAGATGACCAAGTACCACAGCGATCACTACATTAAGTTCTTGTGTTCCAGCAGTCCACATAACATGTCCAAGTACAGTAAGCAAATGCAGAGATTCAACACTGGTAAGGCCTGTCCAGTATTTGATGGCCTACCTGAGTTTTGTCAATTATCCACTGGTGGCTTTGTAGCAAGTGCAGTGAAACTTAATAAGCAGCAGATGGATGTTGCTGTGAATGGGGCTTGGGATCTGCACCATGCAAAGAAGTCTGAGGCATCTGGCTTCTGTTGTGTCAATAATATCATTTTGGCTATCGTGGAACTGCTAAAGTATTGCCAGAGACTGCTATATATTGACATTGTTATTCACCATGGCAATGGCATGGAAGAGGGCTTCTATACTACATACTAGATCATGACTGCATCCTTTTATAAATATGGAGAGTACTTCCCAGAAATTGAGGACCTATGGGATATTGGGGCTGGCAAAGGCAGGTATTATGCTGTTAACTACCAACATTGAGAAGGGATTGATGATTAGTCTGATGAGTTCATTTTAAAGCCAATCATGTCCAAAGTAATGGAGATGTTCCAGCCTAGTATGGTGGTCTTACAGTGTGTCTCAGACTCCCTCTCTGGGGATCAGCTGGGTTGCCTCAATCTAACCAACAAAGGACATGCCAAGCAGGTGGAATTTGTTGAAAGCTTCTACCTGCCTATGCTGATGCTCAGAGGAGGTGGTTACACCATTCATAATGTTGCCCAGTTCTGGATATACAAAACAGCTGCGATGCCTGACACAGAGATCTCTAATGAACTCCCATACAAGGACTACTTCAAATACATGGGACTGAATTTCAAGTTTCACATCAGTCCTTCCAATATGACTAACTAGAACACTAATGAGTATCTGGAGAAATCAAACAGTGGCCCTTTGAGAACATGAGAATGCTGCCCTGTGCACCCAGTGTCCAATGCAGGCAATTCCTAAAGACGCTATTCCCAAGGAGAGTGATTATGAAGACAAAGAAGACCCTGACAAGCATATCTCAATCTGTTCCTCCAACAAGTGAATTGCCTGTGAGAAAGAGTTTTCTGACTCAGATGAGGAGGGTGAAGGTGGCCACAAGAACTCTTGCAACTTCAAGAAAGCTGAAAGGATCAAAACAGAAGATGAGAAAGAGAAAGAATCAGAAGGGAAGAAAGAGATGACAGAATATAAATATAAATGTCTACAGAGACTAGAGAGAGGAGCAAGGACCCTTGAGTACAGGGCAGCTATGCTGAGGGAACTTTTCTAGCAGCGATCATCTCCCCAACCCAAGTCTTAGTTTTAAGTCATAAAGGGTACCAATCTTGTTGGAAGCGATGCAGCTATAAGATGAAATCTTGCTGTGCTGAAGGCCTGTTTAGTGTTAAGAGTTCTGGAAGGGATGGCTGCATCTTCAGGGGCCCCTGTTCTTTTCGCTCCTACAGTAACATCTGACATTTTTAGATTGGTTCTTTTCTCATATGTTTACACTGGCCCCAGATGAGCTAAGCAGCTCATACTGCCCTGTCTTCCCCAGTTCTGCAGGTGGAGGTTGATAGTATAGTTTTGTTTTTTTGAGATACTTCCATTTTTTGTGAGACTCTTTGTAATAAAATGGTACATTTTATGTCCTCAAAAAAGATAAATTGCACCTCCAGTTTCTTGAAAAGAAAATATAAGAAACCACCCAGATACAAAACAATGCAAAAATTCTTATGTTTTAAAAAGATGAACCACATAATAACACAGTAGGGAGATTTAAAAGTAATTTTAAAGATGCTGTTTTATGACACAAAAAAATGTTGATGCCTTAATGTGGAATACCTTGCAGAACATTGTAAGGGCACTAACTGAGGTTAGTTATTTCAGTGAGAAGAAAACAGTCTGTGTAGAAGAAAGATGGATAAGATTTGAATGAACAAAGATCCTAAATAAAACACACTATGCTCAACAAACAGCATAAGTGAAAATATGACAACCTGCAGAAACTGTTCAGAGAACTGTGAACAGACCACTGTGGCTCCAACACAAGATGTAAAATTCCCCTGGGAGAGAAAGCTGAGGTGAGTTCCCTCAAGCTCTTCGATGACACAAAGGGAATTTCAGTACTTTATTCAATAAGCAATGAGAATATTCATTAAAGATGGCCAACTAAGCATACTATAATCTCCCTTCCCTCCTGAGATCTTGTAAAAGTACAAAACAATTTCCGAAGTAAACAGGAGGGACCTTATCACTGAGTGAAAAAATCTAATGCATTTGTAGGAGGTTTGACAGCTAATAGAAAAGTATTTATTGTTAGAAGAGAGGAATCTGCAATCCATGATAACCTAAGCAAGAATTTCAGTGGAGGTTATGGACTCAAGCCTGGATAAGTAGGATATGGAAAGAGTGAGGATTGGAACCATAAATGGAAAAAAAATGACAATCTACAGAAGAGCTGGCAAATTGTGATCTATTTTGCAATTGTTGCAGTCCTTCCCACAGAAGGATAGATATTTAATCATCCAAAAATGATAATAATGGCAGAAATATGTAAGGTGCTGAAGCAATAATGATAGGTAAAATGAAAAGGATGAAGAGTTGAATTTTTCTCAGATAATTGGTATGAATTGTGTGGGCAGAAGCAGCCAGCAAGCCTGGGCAGCACAAGCACAGTATACACATTTAGACAGGAGGAAAGTTCCTCATACCTTATCTGTGCTGTAGCAAAGCAGCTGGACAAACCCAGCCCTTGTCCATATGTCCACAGGATTCCAATGACCTCTCATATCCCTCTTTCAAGGAGCACCACCTATTCTGGAGAATGCTACAAAATGAAAGAAAGCAACAAAGATAATAGAAGCCAACGGCAGTGAATACAAGAAAACAGGCAGCATGTGAGAATTTAGATGTTTTATTCGTACAACTAGAATAGAATGAGATATGAAGGGAACAACAGACTAATGAATAATGCTTATCAGTTAGAAGTAATGATAATCAGTGCTGATCAATTAGAAGTAATGAACTGAACACTTCAATAAAACAGTAATGAATATATGAAAGATATCTCAGCATTGGAAGGAAAGTTTGATGAAAGTATAGAGAAACAGCACCACGAGGAACAGGGCACCCTCCAATATTCAATCATTAGCAAAAAAACATAAAGAAGGAAATTATTAAATAGGTAATATAAGAAAACATTACAGAATGAAAATATTTATGTTTAAAGGGCTCACTGATCAATCTCATCAGGAAGGCAATGATCCTCAGATGAGCATCAGCTTGTGTAGTAGGTACAAAAGCAATATCTGTTAAGAGGATCTACTGAAATGTATACTTTTTTTAATGATGGAATATGAGCTTCAGAGTCTGGGCCAGCATCTCTACTTCTGTATCTAGGCAATGACCCATTAAGTGTTCAGTAAGTATTTCGGAAATGCAAAGACTTGGAGATTTTGTCATTGCTGGTTATTGTTGCTGTGGTGGTGTTGATGGTGATGGTTTTTGTTGTTGTTGTTTGGTTTGGTTTGGTTTTTTTAGATATGAAGATGTGTACTCCATGGAAAGGAAAAGTAAGACTTTGAGGTGAAATGGTGACATTAACAATGAAGAGGAAAATATTGGTTTTAATATTTTATTATTGACTCTTGGTTTTGCAAACATCAGAACTATTCACTGATAAATTCGTCCAAGGGTTATACTAAGAGTACAAAGCACAAATTGTTAATGGTACTGAGGAAATGGTTAACCTAATTTAACATGAGGCATTATAAAGAACACTACTTTACTTTGTTGGTCTAACTGGTCAATGTTTCTCAAACATTATGATTGAAGGAAGGTCCATTGTCACCATAACCTATGGCAATGCTGGCTAATGCATCTATATATAAACTTATGGAACTAATTGGAGCACCAATTTGAAACACTATTATAGCATCTTCTGCTGAAACAGAAATGTCTTACTGTTTTGAAATCAGATATAACTGTTTTGGTACCTACTCTGAAAATAAGCCTTGCATAGTCCAAGCTGGATGAGAAAGTGCAGTTCCTCAAAAAGTATCACCAAGTATGAACTAAAGCCAAATAATAACTGTTATGATTTAGATTAAAATGTTTCCTGTAGAAAACTTCTGTTCTGAGGTGAAGCTTTTAAAAAGTGATTAAGGGCTAGGAAGATAGCTAGGTGGTTTAAACATCTGCCTGGCAATCACAAGGACCCGAGTTTGATCCCTGGTACCACACGCAGTGCTGGCCACAGAAACTGGGCACAGTGGCACACTCCTGTAATCCCAGCACTAGGGAGGCTGAGATGAGAGGATCACTATGGTTCAGAGCTGCATAGTGAGATGGTATACCAAATAATTATATAAATAAAAGATGTTTTTAAGTGACTAGATCTTAGAGGCACTAACCTCATTAACAGATTGATGATCATGCAGCCGAATGTGTTAGGAGGTGGAACCTACTTCAAAGAATAAGTCATTGTAGCAGTAACCTGGAGGAACCATTTCACCTCTGGCCCCTTCCTCTTGCTGGCTTTTTTCAACTCTGCCTGATTCTTGGATCTTGGATTCTATGAGATAAGCAGATTTTTTGTTGCTTGTTTGTTCATACATTTATCAGTAAGAAAAGAGAAATGAAAAAATATTTCATGGTCTAAAAATTAAGATAAGAAGATTTCAAGTGAATAGAATCTATTTAACCTTGATTCTGAGACATGAACCTTTCAGGGAGCACAAGAATATTATCAGACCCCAGGAAAAATAATGTAGTTGGAGAACACTAATATAAAAATGAAATACTAATCTAAGTATTGTGTGATTGAGGATATCTGGTAAAGTCAATCTTTGCCTGTAATTTTTCTATGAATGAATTATGGTTACAGAGAAAAATGCAAATTGTATTAACTATAACAACATTCATGCCACGTAGACCTGACAGAAGTAGAGGATGAAATGTGGAACAAGGAAAGAGAACAGTAGAAACAGAAAGAGCATGAAGGATGAGTCAGGTGATATGAAATTCACAAAAATGTAATGAGAAATTTGAACATTTAAAGTTACAAGTGTGAAAAGCCAAAAATCATATTATAACTATTTAATGTTCAGAAAAAAAGAAAAGATGACATTTAATTTGAATAAAGATTTTTTTCATAGCAGAGAAGCTAAACTTGCATACATAAAACATATATACATATATTTTTAAATATTAAAAACTCCAAAAACTCAAATTGATAAACCAATAAAAAGTGATATATTTATATTATTTAGAGGTATGATGGCAAACACACACACACACACACACAGAGGCACACAATACGCACACAGAGGAAAAAAATCTTAAAAACATAAAAGTTGCAAGTAATTTCCTCTAGAGGATTTGAGTCCAGAAGAGGCATACAACAAGCTATAAGAATGTGTGGCCACATTATTTCATAAAAAATCATTTATTTATTTAAACACATAAAAGAAAAGGGTCATTGGAGCAGTAACGTGGAGGGCACCTTCTCACCACTGACCTCTATAGTGATTTATAAGAGACTCACAAACCAAGGAAAATATAGTATACTAAAATGTGATTGGAGAATAAGACCTTATGAAAAATGGGTCATGTAGAGTTTTTGGTTACAAAAATTTTTAAAGAAAGGTAGAAGATCTAATTTTACCCTTAACTTCTAAATAAGAGAACTGACTTTCACAGTGTTTTACCATCTGCTCAATAGGATATCAAAAAATGGAAATAGAAACCTTGAGCCCACAAATTTCATGTTTTATATCCTTAGTGTTTGACCTTATCTTACACCCTTTATATAATTATATAAAAGTCACAACATATTCTAAGTCTTTTTAAGCATTCTTTTAAAGTACTTTTTTTCCATCATTATGTGAACATTTAAAAATTTGATTCTGCTCTCCAAGTAATCGTTAAAAATAATCACATAGTATCTATCTAAAGATAGACGTGGTACAATATATTAAGATAAAGTGTTCTACTACTACTCATTATTGATAATCTCCTGACTAGTAAATTTTTATACCCCAGGGACTACAGACAAAACATCAATAACTTAGATGTCTATTTAATAAAGCATGGAAATTTCTCAAAACAAAACCAACGTCTATGTTATATGTAAGAGATGTCCCCTGAAATAAAGTAAGTCAGAAAAGCCTAAAAATCAAATGACAGACAAAAATATGTCAAACAAATGAAAATAGTAAGAAATGAAAAGGTTTTTATTCCTTGTTGTCACACTAGAACTCTATCACCACCTCTACTTAGCACTATTAATAGATCATTAACCAATTCAATCAAATCAGAGCAAACAATGAGAGGAAAAAGCACTGTAAATTAAAAGGTAAGCTGATATTTTGAAGGTAATATAGCAGAACTCATGATGTCACTGATGAATATATCAAATAAAAATTCACTAATTTAGGATTAAATAAAATTTACATATGAAAAATAAAATCTTTCTTTCTTTCTTTCTTTTTTTCTTTCTTTACTTTAGCACTGGAGATTTAACCAACGATCATTACACTGGGCTGCACCTCTAGCTGTTTTTAAATTTTTGTTTGAGATGTTCTTGCTAAGTTCATAAATTCCCTGTGCTGAACTCAAAATTGTGACCCTCCTGCCTCAGTCCCCCAGACTGCTTGGATTATAAGTATGTGCCACCATGCCCAGACTCCATTAGTATTTTTAGTAAATATATAAAACTGTGGAGTACATTTTAGCACATCCACACACGCATATGACTCACTTTGGTAGTTCCCACCTCCATATCCCCATATTTTATTCCCCCAACTTCTTTAATAGTCTTCTTTCTACTTTCATGTCAGTTATTTTGCTTAATTTTTAAATCTTGTTTTATTTTCTAGTTATACAGATGAGAGAAACATGGAATATTTGACTTTCCATGTCTTCATTCACCTTCACTTCATCTGATGATCTCCAGTTTCAACCATGTTCCTGCAAATAACATGACTTCATCCTTCTTTATGTAAAAGATTCAATTTATACTACAAAAATTAATCATTTGAAGAAATGATCATTTGAAGAAAAACCCATCTATAGTATCAATAGAAAAAATCTTAATAAACTTAATGAATATTCAATACTTATATGAAAAACTATAAAATCCTTCTTAAAAATATAAAAACACCTCATTTGTCCTTGGTTAAGATGATGCAGTACCAAAAAATGAAAATGGTCTCCAAGTTTTACTCAAATTTAATGGAAAATAAAACACCAAATATTTATGTACTGAATATAAACAGATTTATTGCAAGTTTACATATAAAAGAAAGCATATGGAAATACTTGGGGAAACTCTAGAACTGATTTTTATGAGACATTAAAACTCACTATAGAGGGCCTGGGAGATGGCTCAGTGGAATAAGTGCTTCCCTGGCAAGCGCAAGGGCCTCAGTTCAATTCCTGATTCCACAAAAAAAAAAAAAAAAGAAGTTATTCTTATTTTTATATGTACAAAGACAACTCTAAAACTTT
>NDGM010545784.1:0-11272 GCA_002564305.1 Octomys mimax
AAAAAAGAAAAGTTGAGGGATTGAAATGTGGTGAGTGAGGGGCCTAGTGCAGGGGTGCTTGATATGAGGGGAGCACAGAGCAGAGGACAGGACAAGGAACAGGAAAAAGACAGGATCCAAGTCACAAAGGGGCACGTTAAAGCTGGGAGCACTTGTCAAAAGCACCCTGGGGTGGGCCCAGTGGGCACCCTGTGTTGAAGATGCTGGTCACTCGCTGTCTTCTTGCCCCCAATCACAGAGGGGGAACTGCTGGCTGGGAGGTAAAGAATTCACAGAACTCAGTGATTTACCTAGCAGACAAAGCAGCATGAGGATTATTTTTCAGCTGTGGGATTTAGGTGTGACATTTAGAGAATTAGTGTTCTGTGCATGTACGTTGCTTCTCAGTGGGAAGAAGCTCACGTTCGCCCCACTGCTCCTTCTCCTCATGCCAGCCTCCCAGGCCCTGAGGGTCTGGGGCTCTGCAAGACCCAATGAGTGACCCGTGCCCTGCTTTGCAGCACTCACGATGGCCACAGTCTGGGTGATACCTGTCAGGGTCACCAGCCAGGATGGTAGGTGACTTGGAGATGGGTTCATATCAGTGGATGGGCTCAAGTGGGGAACTACCTGTCCAAGGCCACATAGCAGAGGAAGTAGCAGTGTTGGGGCCCACCCACCTGCACTGGGCTCCAAGGCTGGGCTCTGGGCTGCCACTCTGAGAATCCATCGGACACATACACAGGGTCTCAGTGCCAGGCCCGCCCCTTTGACTTGCTGCTCTCTGCACCTCAGTGTCCCCATCTGCAGCGTAGGGGTGGTTGCTCTTCCCTGCAGGCCTGTCATGTTGCATAGAGAGGCAAAGGTGCACCCCCAAGAGACAGGTCCTGACAGGGGCCCTTCTGCCACTGAGGGCTTCCCACCCCAGTTTGTGGGAAGTGGGCAGGGTTGAGTCCCAGATCTGGCCCTGAGACAGAATTCAGGGCCCTGGTTGCTCCCAGCTTCTGGTCTAGAGGAGACAGATTATGGGCTCTGTGGGGCTCTATGTCAGACACAGGGGAGTAGAGTCTACATGGCAAGGTTAAGGCCAGCATTGTCTTTATTCCCCTGTGTCCAATCCCAGCTTTTAGGAGACTGAGGCAGAAGGATCACTGGGCTTTCAAGGCCAACCTGAGCTATATAGTGAATGCCTGTGACTGCCAGCCTGAACAGCACAGTGAGACTCTGTCTCAAAAAAAAAAATATCCCCAACTAATAATAAGTATTGCTGTTTTGATATCTGTCCTCTCTCAAGTGCATTAGACATGTCACCGATACTCTCTACCTGGCTAGGCTGGGACATACATTTCTCCCCCTAGGGCACACAGTATGGTCCCTACAGGAGGACCAGTGTAAGTGCTCTGTCATCAACTGGGACACCTTCTGGAGACTGCTGGAAGGAGGGTTCTGCTGCCCATGCGCCCCTGGAGACATGTGCTTTTCCTTGGCTTTGAGTTGGGCCATCCCCACCTCCCTGTGCTTTTTGTTCCTGGTAGAATCACCTCGCTGAGCCCATTTTAGTCTGGTGCCGCTGGCAGGTGCTGAAAGCAGGCTGTTAGGGGTGCAGCTGGAGAAGCTGGTGATGGTGTCCAGGCCAGGAGCTGCCCAATGCCAGCCTCACAGTTGTCTCAGGAGTGGCTGGAGCGTGCCAGCCCCTGGGGCCACCTTTTGTGGCCTGTCTCTGCATCTGACTTGGTCCCCTCCCATCCCCATTCAGCCAGCATGGGGGCAGGTCCTCCTTGGGTCCTGGCTGCCTCTGCTCCTGGAACACCTCTGCCTTCCCAGCATCCCAGCAGACATGGCTGACATTTCGTGTTTCCATGGGAACAGAGTCTGACTGTAGCCAGACAGCTAACTAGAGGGACTGAGAAGGTGTACATGCGTGTGTGTGTGTGTGTGTGTGTGTGTGTGTGTGTGTGGCTGCTCCCGGAGCCCAGGGTTCTTACATAGACTCCCTGGGTCTTGCAGGGGCTGCAGCAGCCTCCTTCGTGTATTGCGCCTGTCTCAGCTCTTACATCTCCATTGCTGACATACCACTATCACATGGAGTTCCATCCATTTGCATAATCATCTTAACCTGGTCCCATAAGAGAGTTTAAAAGGTCTGGGCTGTAGGAAAATGCCCATAAAGCCTGCGCACACACCTTCAGCAGCCACGCCGACATCCATCCCAGGGTGACTGTGCACAGGAACCGGCTCTGGCTGTTAGAACGGAGGGAGAGAAAGACAGAGAAAGGGTCCTCGTGAGAGACAACTGGGTCCCAGATCCTGTGTAAGTGCTGGATAGGCTGTAGTTTTTTGGTTGTAGTAAAAGAATGACCGAGGGTTGGGGAGATAGCTCAGCGCACTAAACGCCTGTTTAGGCAAGCGCAGCACCTGGGGTTCGATTCCTGGTGCGACGTGTCACTGGCCCTGCCCTCATTATGCACTGGAGAGGCTGAAAACAGGAGGACCACCATGAATCTGGGCTGTGTAGTGAGACCCTGTACCAAATACATTAAAAAAAAAAATGAACAGAACTCCTCCCTTGCTGTTGTGTCCTAGGTCCTGAACACTTCTTTTGCCTTGAAAAAGCTCCCTGCTTTGACTCACTCTATGTTCCTCTCTGGAAAATGAGGAGGGTGGCATAAAATCATTGGTTTCCAAACTGGGTTCCCTGGAGCCCTGAGGTCCCCTGGCAGAGATAGGAGGGGGAAGGGAGTAGAGGGAGATCGGGCCTACCTCCTTCACTGCTAAACATTCTGCTGTGCTTCTACTGGCCCTCATGTGGGCTCTAAAGGTCAATGGAGGTTGTTTCCCTGCTGCTGTCTGTCGCAGGTTGGGTTCTGGGATTCCTATGGGAACAGCATTAGACTCATAGAGCTGGTGTTGACCATGGGATTAATAAGGGTCTGCTTATTACAAGCTAGACCATGCTGAAGTCAACGCCACTCAGAAAAATAGCTCATTCTGTGCACACGGACATTGCAGAGGGTCCTAGCAGAGGCAACAAGGACGGCCTTTGGAACTCCATAGGCAGTGGTGAGCCATCTGCTTCCCCGACACTGTGGTCCTGGGAGAACTCCAGGGGGGATGGCTGCTGGGACCCACACAGCGGTTTCTCCCAGGTGTCTTGTCCTGCTTGCTGGTCAGCTCTGTGTTGGGTGCCCGGCTTCCTGCAATGCCAGGATGTAGAGCCTCTGTCATCTCCTCCTAGTCTCCACCAGCTGTGGATGGAGCTGGTTGTGGCCCACGAGGGCTGATTTCATGTCCGCAGGCTGCGTCGAGCCTTCTGGTGGTTTTCTGCCATTCCCACCGCAGTCTCCGTTGACCTCATCCGCTCAGGACTGCAGGACCCAGCCTTTCCCCACCTCTCTGCTTGGAATCTGAGACTTCAGAGCTGTCCTCTATCTCTGCTTTGCCACCTTAGCCTCTCTGGGAAGGGCGAGGAAGGACCTGTGATTTGCCAGGGTGGTCATGCACTGTGCCTCCTGCACACTCCTGCCGTACTGACCTGGGTCTCTTTGTTCCCTGCTGGACATCAGGCTAGCAGCTCCCAGCACAGGGCGGCCCTTCCCACAGCTGAGGGCTTTGGGCATGGCCACTGCAAGAAGGACAGAGGGAGGATGCCTCTCCTCCAAGCAGCCCTTGCAGAGCTCCCAGGAGGCTGGTCAAAGCGCTGGTTGTGAAAACCTCACAGCCTTTCCTGTGGATCTGTGAATGGTTCAGAGCTAAGGGTGTCCCCGGGGACAGGGCATCTCTGGGATTCTTGCCCAGCAGGAATTGCCTCACCAAGCTGCAACGCGACATGGTAAAGAGGCTGCCTGGGCTGCAGCAGGGTGTGTGGCCCGTGTGTATTTAATAGTGCAACCCTTTAGTTGGGTGACTCTCAGCCGAGGTCCAAGTAAAGACTTTTGCACAAAGCTGCTTGGGCTGTGCAGTGGGCTCTGGGCTCCTTCCCTAGCATGTACCCTGCCCATCACCCCACATCTCATGGTCCCAGGCCACACTTTCTCAAGGACATAGCCTCCGAGGTCCTGTAGGGCTCTGCAGGAGCAGAGGCAGGGCCGACCCTGGAACCCAGGTCTCTGCCTCCCAGTCCTGTGCTCTCTCAGCTGCTACCTTAGTTAGAGAAGCCATGGGTGGTGGTGGAGGAGTGACAGTCATGCAGTGGCACAAGTTAGCTCTCACAGGGTGCTGAGCAGGGCTTCCCACTTCCTGGGAGGCAAAGGCGAGACTGAGGTCTCAGCCCTGTGAAGGTGCTACGTGGTGTTGGGTGAGCGGCTGCCTTCTCTAAGCCTCAGCCCCTGGGTTTGGGCAATAAATGGTTTGCCTTTGGCACCTCTCAAAGTCTCCGTACTCCAGGAAATGGCATGGTCTTTCCAGAAGCAGGAAGGAACAGCGTTAGTAGTGAACAGAAGCAAGACTAGGCCTGGATGACCTTGTGGGGAGTGTCATGGACATTCTCCTCCCTGCTTCTTGTCAGGACCACCGCCCCTTCGGCAACCCCCAGCTAGTGAGAGGAGCTGTCCCACGCTCTGGTCTTGTCTCTCACTTCTTCCTAGGAGCCTGGTGGTGACCAGTGACCACACTCTTCTGGAAGGGCAGTGGGTGTGCACTGCAGGTTGCAGGTGCTGCCTATTCTGCAGGGGACCTACCTGGTCTAGGATGATGTGACCCAGGGGAAGCAGCACAGTGCTTGCCCACAGGACACAAACTGGTGGACTGGTGGACTGCTGAGACTAGGCTGTGGCTCTGGGTCAATGCACGGAGCTGAGACAAGCCACTTGTCTGTCTGTCTCCCTTCAGTCTTCTAGGGAGCCCTTCTCCTTCTGGGTAAGGACCACCTGTAGCCCCCAAAGCTGGTCCAGTCTTCTGTGTGCAAG
Source organism: Octomys mimax (assembly GCA_002564305.1). Classification (NCBI taxonomy): domain Eukaryota; kingdom Metazoa; phylum Chordata; class Mammalia; order Rodentia; family Octodontidae; genus Octomys; species Octomys mimax. The sequence continues at coordinate 4,884 of NDGM010545784.1, forward strand.
GACCCCTCAGGGCCTGCTTGTTCTCTGCTGTCCTTTGGCTGTGCTCAGGGAGTGGGACCCCTGCCTGTGTAGGTGGAGGAGGAAACCCTGCCTGAGGTTGCGAAGACGGGGGCTGTGCTGTGTTGTGCTGTGTTGTTAGTCAGGCTGAGATGTAAAAACCTGGCCCTTTAGGTCACAAGGAGACGTGGACACTATTTTATTTCTTATTTTGGTATTGGAAAGCTTGTTGAAGACTCCTTTACTCCTTCACTCCATAAACACTTATATAGCACCTTCTATATGTCAGATACCAATCGCAATGGCAAAGAAGACAGATGACACATCTGCCCTGTGGCACAGGACACTGGCTGGGGGAGACAGACAAAAGCAAACCAGTGTAAATTGATATATTCAGGTGGCGATGAGGGCTCAGAAGAAAATATAGCAGGGCAAGGAGACGGAGGGGAGAGAATGCTGTCTTGGCCAGGTGTCCCAGGGAAGCTTCTAGGACAGGTGTCATTGGAGTGGAGACTGGAAGAGAAGACAGGGTTTATCCCACCCTGAAGAAAGCCCGGGTGCAGGCAGCTGGAGCAGGCAGGGGATGTCACACTGTCTCAGTGAGAGGAACAGTGAGTGGTAGCTGGCATCCATGGTTGGGAGGAGCTTGGGCCTGGGTGGGGGGCCAGAGTGGTGACATTTGGGACAGAGCTCTCAGGCTGAGCTCATGGTTTATTTTGTCTTGTGGGCCACAGAAGGTAACTGACCAGGAGGGAGGCGGTGAAAGACGGGGCTTGAGTGTCCTCCCTAGACACAGTGGGTAGTTGGGGCAGGAACCCAACATGGACTTTATAACCAAGTGCCCCCAAAGGCCCACGGGTTGAAGCTTTTGTCCTTAGGGGGGTGGTAGCAGGAGGTGCTGTGGCACTAGAATGTGGCACTAGTACGAGGTCTCTTCATGGTGGTGAAGGGGGAGTCATGTCCTTGCAGGGACCTTGGGACACAGTCTCTCCATCTTTTTCTCCTTCCTTGTTCCAACGCATGCACCCTGCCATTACTGTCTGACAGGCACGGCCAGAGGACAGAAGCAGCGTGGACTTCCATGTCAGACTGGAACCTTCAGGAGCTAAATCAACCTCTGCTCTGTGTAAATCGATGGCCTCAAGGCTTCCGTGATAGTCCTGCGGAGCGGACACAGATGTTGGGTGAGTCCCCTCCCCTGTAATTATTATAAGCCCTGAGAAGGAGGGCAGGGCCAGAGGAGCCTGGATCTGCCCCGTGTCAAAGGAGAGATTAGCTCTTAGCCCCTGCCCGTGCTAGACCTACTACTCATGCTCGGCGGCGACGCCCCCTCTGAGACTGTCAGCTTTATATCTGCTTCTTTTTATCAATACGGGCAAATAATTCTCTAGACATTTATCATTTTAAACTGTCACAGTCCAGTGCCTTTCCCGAGGACCAAAATCAATACTGATCTTGGTTTGAATACTTTTCTGACAAGGTTCCTATTTGTAGATTCACAAGTAGAACTAATGTGTGTTAAAGCTATTCAGCCTGGCATTTTGCAGCTCCATTGACACATTAAATATAGGCGTTCACCACGACGATTAACCTTACAACTATTAAGTAATAAAAATCCCGCATACATATTTATTAGCTGAACATCCGGCTCCGGCATGATGCTTTCTCATGGAGAGGGAGCGAGAGAAGGTGGGGACAGCGGGAGAGGTGGCCTCCCTGTTTGCAGAGAGCTGGTGTGCCCGGGCCTGACATCTCGCTATGGGAGGGAAGGGACAGAGCCCCAGACACATCTGGAGCACACAGGAGCCGGGGGATGAGAACTCGACTTGCCCATCTGTGCTGCTGTTTGCAGAAGTAGCTCTTTTCTTCTCAGGTCCTGGTTTCCTCATCCGTAGGATGGGGTCAGACTGGACTCAGTGCTTCTGGGCTTTTCGACCATGTCAACAGCACACATAGAGAAGGATACAACATCTCAGTCTGCTGAAGTTCACAGGCAAGGCTGCTCCCAGCTAGGTGTGGCCAGCACAGCAGACTGGCTGTCTCCTGGCTACCTGGCCATTAGGTAGGCTACGGGGGCTCCGAGGCAGCCAGACAGGAAGCCCTCCTCATGGCATGCCAACCACGTCTGTCAAGTAGATGAGCACACCTGTCCCTTTTGCGCTGAGGCTGGTTGGGGGGTCCTAGGTAGCTCCCTAGCTCATGGATGGGAACCTCTGCTTCCTGCGTGCTGTCTTTCCTGAGCTGCCACCAACAAGGCTTCGGAGTACAAGTTCATTTCCTGGCCCACAAATGCACAGACCCCAGCATCCTGATTTGGGCTCAGGCAGACACATGTGGCTGCCACTGTCATGCTGACCATTGGTGCTTGTGACCTGCTCTCCTCCCCCAGCAAGGACTTTGTGGTAAGCTTGGTGCAGGGTTCTGGAATCATCGAGCCTGGACCTTGGTGCCTCTGCCAGCTCTGGGTCACTTGCAGTCTGCACGAGATGGGGCTGCTTCCAGACCTGGATGGGATGGGCAGGGCATGCGGCAGCTCCCCCGTGAGAGGAACACATAGTCACAGGGGCAAGGATGCCCCTTGCACTGGCATCCATAGCAGTGAGTGCCAGCAGGGGAAGGGGGCAGACATCAGAGAGGACAGCTTGGAGGGTCTTGACTCTAAGAGGCACTGGGCAGGCCGATCTGTGGGGCAGAGCATAGGGAACAGTGCTGTAGGCTGAGGGACAGTGTCAGACTTGGGACACTGTGGTTGCCTGGGAGACCTCGTGCTGTGGGGGCACAGCCTACACTGGGTCCCAGCACAGAGGGGATGAAGGATACGCTCTGACCCTTTACTGAGTGGCCCTTGCAGTCAGGCCTGTGTGATCTCTAACCTAACCCTCTGCTCCCCTCCACTACCCCTTGCCTAGGGACTCCCTAACAAATTCCCTGTATTCCAACTCCTCCCTGGGCGTCTGTTCTGTGGAGTCTGGGCAAGAGGTGCTGTGGGAACCGAAAGGGAAGCCTGAGGCCAGCATCGTCATCTCCATCTGGCAGAGAGGGAGCAGGAGCCGCACAGCTCCAGATGAAGAATGCTTTTAAGCTGAGACATGGCCCGCAGAGGTAGGAGCCATAGTGATTCTGCAGATGGAGCCTGGGAGCAGCCGCTTTCTGGGCTCCTGAGTGACATCAGTTCCCCATCTTGGAAACACCTTCCACGGAGAAAGGCTATTGAGTGCCACCGTCTCTGTGGACATTCAGAGAGATTGGTCTAGAGATGTCAGAACTTTGGCCAAGCGTTCGCAGGTGCAACCTGGGCATGTTGATTGGGCAGCACATGCTGAGCCTCTGAGATGCCCCTGTACTGTCCACAGGCTGATGGCCATCTGTGCCTGTCCCTCCTCTGACTGTGGCAGGCAGGGGCAGGTTTCCCCAGTAACAGCAGGAAGTGCTGCAGGGCCAGCCCAGAGGCTCAGCTGCTTGGACGGAAGGAGACCAGGTGGCACTGGGTGGCTATTATAACACTGGGGTTCCTGCCAGGCCCCTGGGCCCTGGCTCTTCCCACTCTCCAATCCCTTCACTGCTGGGGACAGGAACCCAGACAGTAACCTCAGGAGGGGAACGAAGGAGGCTGGGATTTGCTCTTCAAGGTGTGGCACAGTTTCTGCCCGGGAGTCTCCTAGGCCTAAAGGTGCTATTATAGGTGGGAGCCAAGGAAAGGGGCGGCATCCAAGGGGGAGAAGCCCACTTCACCTGGTTCGGAGGGTGCTCCGCGGCTTTGCCCTGGAGGACCAGCATGCCTCAGGGCATGGAGGGGCCGGGCAGCCCCGCTTATGGGGCTGCGTTGTAGGCTCTCTGCCTAGCCCCATGGCTGCTTGGACTTGCTGTGCTCAGTGGTTGGGTGCCAAAGTGCACTTGGCTTTCCTGTTTCTATTTTCTATCTTGATGGAAGAATTGTGATTTTCACACTGTCACGAAACCAATAGGTCCTTGACATATGTTTTTGTAATCTGTGTAGCTGGTTTCCTGTACTTCCGACAGTTCTATTACATGTCTGACAGTTCTATGAAATTTTTCCATGGGGAAGTGGAGGGGGGCCTGTGTCGCTTCCCCTGCCACCACTCCCTGGCCCCTAGGCTGGCTTGTGCTGGCAAATGACAAACAGGATGGACACTTTTCTTGTTCCTGTCCTGTGCTGTCTGCCTGCTGCCTCCTGGGAGGGAGGAGGTGACATTTGCAACCAAAGGCTAAGAGAGGGAGCCTTGGACACTGAGGACATAGGGCCTGAGGGAGAGGGGAGGACACAGGGCAACCCTGGGAGGACTCGGGCTCCAGGGTTCCAGTCTGGGCTCATTCCCTTAAAGTCCTGTCCCCACCTTCCCAGACTGCAGAGCTGTGTGGCCTCTGGCTGCTGCCCTTGGGTGAGCCAGTTTATGCTGTGCTGTGCTGGAGCCTGGGACATGGGGCTGCAGCATGCGAGCCCAGCTCATTGCTGTCCCCATAGGCATAGTCCCTTCTCTGACCTGGCTCTGTCCCTGGCCCAGGGAGCAGACAGAAAACACGTGTGCCTGTGGGCATGGAGGGCCATCCTGGGGACACACATTCATCTACCTCTATGGCTGCTGCTGGTGTCAAGGGCCATCTCTGCCTTCAAGACAAGTGGGAAGGAAGAAGGAATAATGATGGGGAGGGGCACTCGAGGGGGGGACATGAGGCCAAGGTCACCTGGGTAGTGAGCACTGCCTGCCCACAGAGACAGAGTCTAGACACCCTGGCCCTGGTGCTACCTCACCGGGCAGCCTGGGGCAAATCCATTTGCTCCATACCTCTGAGAAATGAGGAGGAGACCCCGGCCATGTCAGGGACAGGAAGTGCCCCTAAGATCTCCCCGCTGCCCTGAGAACTGCGAACCTGAAAGCCCGTGCCCCCTCTGCCACCGCCTGCTCTCAACACATTTGGGGGCTCTCCATCGACTTAGCCACTCTGATTTTCCTGTCTATGGAAAACGAGGGGTTGCCATGGCAACTGCCACATTACACGGTGCCGCACTGACGATGCCTCCGAGATCCAGAGCGGCTTCTCAAAGAGATACACTTTTCAACATGTCATGTAGGATTCTGTACTTGTTAGGGAAAATCGCATTTCCAGCAAAATGACATGCTTCTCCTGGGCTTGCAGACGCGCGGCTCATGCCTTTCTTAAACAAAGAATTTCATTCACTGCCTCTCTCAGGCCTGTCTGGTCTGCTGCCTGCTACCCACTGCTCTTGAGCCTGATTCTCTTAGCATACAACATGGTGCTGGAGGCAGTGGCTTTGAGGGAGGGCAGGGTTGTCCCATGCTGGCTCTCACTGTAGCACAGGAGCTGAGCATGTAGGGCCAGGTGGATGCCTCAGCCTGGCCATGGGGGCCACCAACGGAGATGGTGGCATGGCTCTGAGGCCTCTCAGCTGACTTCTCTGACTGTGACTGGGTTTCTCAGGGTAGGGTTTAGAAAACAGGTCATATGGACTCCAGCCAGGAACCCTGGGTGTGCTGCCCACTCAGCGTGGGCCATGCCCCTTGTGTGATCAGGGCCCTCCATGTGTTCCATGCATTCTGCAAAGCTACCCTGGGTAGTGGGTGCTTTGGGAGCAGGAAAATGGGTAGGGCCTTGAGGGTAACACTGTCCTTAGTCCTATTGTCCTTCCTGTGACCTTGGCTCTGTCTCTCCTTCTTTCACCCCAGACCTGAATCTGTTCCGGTCTGGGAAGACTGTCCTGCAGTCTTGCTGAGACCTGCTTGAATGACCAAGAGCCCCGTTCCCAGATGTGATGTACCTTGGCCACCAACCATCTGGATGCCTGGGTGGAGCCTGACCTGACTCCAGATAAGCCCTGTTTGCAAGATGAGTTGCCCTTGGGGCATTGGATGCTTTGGGACTCTGGTTGTCTTTGGGGGACTGGAAGCTTTTGCTACCAGTTTTTGCTAATAGGTTTTGCTCAAACCTGCAGCCAATGTACCCAAAGGCCACCCTTGCAAAAGTGCTGTGGACCATGCTGTGGAATGGCCCAGGCAGAGTCACCTTGCGTGGGACATTCAGATCAATGGGTATAGTGGAGTCTGTTGCAGATCAGTGGTAAAGGAGCTAATAGGTGCCCAACCCACACAACAGGTCCTCCCAGAAGCTCCCAGCAGGGGAGGGCAGCCAGGCAGGGCCTTTCTGGGGGGAAGTGGGAAGGGTAGTGTCCAAGGATTCCGAGGGTCCCTTGCTCCTCCACGTTCGCCTATTGCAGTGGTGTGGAGCCAAGCACGCCTGGTGTGAAGCAGCCCAGCCTCTCTCCTGGGGCCTTTTCTCTCCCACCTGCTATGGGGCGATGGTTCATGTAGTTGCCAGACAAAGCCTGATCAGTGAGGGTAGCGAGGCCCCTTGGG
>NDGM010546296.1:0-10836 GCA_002564305.1 Octomys mimax
CAGCCCCGCCCCCTGGTGGGCTGAGCTGGCCACACACACACACACACACACACAAAATAAAAATAAATAAATAAATAAATAAAACACTCCCTGAGTGTAGTGCTAAGAGTGCTATCTGGTTTCTGTAAGCACAGGGAGGCTGAGATTTGTCTTACAAACTCAGGCCTAAGCTACAGTGTTATAGGCTGTGAGCTCTAAGTTAATTAATCAAAAAGTAGCTGGGAGTGTATTCAGAACATTTGCTTTGCATTCTTGGGATTGATCCACAGAATCAAGCAAACAAAAAATAATGGTATATATTAAATAAAGCATCTTTAAGCAGAAATACACATCAAGCAAGGTTATGTATTATCATTGAACAAAAAAATTGTGACCAGAGTCTCTCAGGAACCTCACCAAGTGGTGAGGTCTGGGCTGGGGTTGGATTATGACCCATGTCTTACTAGTTCCCTCTGTGCAATCCAAGGACTGTGGGCACTAGCTGCTCTTTCTACTTGTCACTTCCTTTGACTTTTCTGGTCAACAAGAAGGAACATCACTTACCCCAGCCTCTCCTCAGGTGACAGCCACAGACGCCGACAGTGGCCCATTTGGCCTCCTGTCTTATTCCTTGGGTGCTGGACTTGGGGCCTCTGGGCCGCCCCCATTCCGCATTGATGCCCACAGTGGTGATGTGTGCACAACCCGAATCCTGGACCGTGACCAGGGGCCCTCAAGCTTTGACTTCACAGTGACAGCAGTAGATGGGGTGAGTAGGCAGATGTTGGGCAGGGACCTTGGGGTAGAACACTTACCAGGGCTGAACAAGGCCCACCTGACCTATGCTGCGTGTCCCACCAGGGAGGCCTCAAGTCCATGGTGTATGTGAAGGTGTTCGTGTCCGATGAGAATGACAACCCACCTCAGTTTTATCCACGGGAATATGCTGCCAGTCTGAGTGCCCAGAGCGCACCAGGCACGGCTGTGCTGAGGGTGCGTGCCCATGACCCTGACCAAGGACCCCATGGGCGACTCTCCTACCATATCCTGGTTGGCAATAGCCCCCCACTTTTTGCCTTGGATCAGCACTCGGGTAAGAATCCTCCCCTACCAGGTCCTTCCCGCAGGCCCCTCTCCCCACCTGCCTGAATGATGTATCATCTCCACCTTCTGTAACCCTTCCCTGTTCTTTTCTTTATATGTCTCTATCTCTGTGCCTTCTCCAGGGCTACTGACAGTAGCCTGGCCCTTGGCCAGACGGGCTAATTCTGTGGTGCAGCTGGAGATCGGGGCTAAGGATGGAGGTGGGCTGAAGGCAGAACCCAGTGCTCGAGTCAACATCAGCATTGTGCCCGGAACCCCCACACCACCTATATTTGAGCAGCTACAGTATGTTTTTTCTGTGCCGGAAGATGTAGCACCAGGCACCAGTGTGGGCATGGTCCAGGCCCACAACCCACCAGGTATCATTTTGCATTATAACCACTAGGTGCCACACTCACATATCATGATATAGCCCTCCAGCACCATCTCAGGGTGCTTTAGAATATCACACCATAGAGAGCTGCAGTACAAAACACTATGGCATGTGCATACCATCCTAGTGCCAGTCAACTGCTCTGTACCGTCACATGTCTTCACAGTACTCTGAAAAGCAGAGATGTGGGTCCCATCCAGGCCTTCTTGGCAACTCAATAGTTGCCCCATTCCCTCTTTTCTAATCTTCTTTCCTCTTTTCCAGGTCGCTTGGGGCCTGTGACTCTCACCCTGTCAGGTGGGGATCCTCGGGGCCTCTTTACCCTAGATCCGGCCTCAGGGCTGTTACAAACTCTTCGTCCTCTGGACCGGGAGCTTCTAGGACCTGTGTTGGAACTGGAGGTACAAGCAGGCAGTGGAATGCCTCCAGCTTTCTCGGTAGCCCGTGTACGTGTGCTGCTGGATGACGTGAATGACAATGCCCCTGCTTTCCCTGCACCTGAAGACACAGTATTGCTGCCACCAAACACAGCCCCAGGGACACCAGTTTATACACTACGGGCTCTGGATCCTGACTCAGGTGTTAACAGTCGAATCACCTTTACCCTGCTTTCTGGAGGTGATGGGGCCTTCACTGTGGATGCCTCCACAGGCCATGTACGACTTATGAGACCTCTGGGACCGCTAGGGGGAGCAGCCCATGAGCTGGAGCTGGAGGCCCGGGATGGGGGCTCCCCACCACGTAGCAGCCACTTTAGACTTCGGGTGGTATTACAAGACTTGGGGACCCGTGGGCTGGCTCCCCGATTTGATAGTCCTACCTACCGTGTGGACCTGCCCTCAGGCACCACCCCTGGAACTCAGGTCTTGCAACTGCAAGCTCAGGCACCAGATGGGAGTCCTATCACCTATCACCTTACAGCAGATGGAGCAAGTAGCCCCTTTGGCCTGGAGCCACAGAGTGGCTGGCTGTGGGTTCGGACACCACTGGACCGTGAGTCCCAGGAGTTATATACACTGAAGATAATGGCAGTATCTGGGTCCAAAGCTGAGCTGGGAAAACAGACAAGCACAGCCACCGTAAGGGTCAGCATCCTCAACCAGAATGACCATAGTCCCCGTTTGTCTGAAGAGCCTACGTTCTTAGCTGTGGCTGAGAACCAGCCCCCAGGGACCAGTGTGGGCCGAGTCGTGGCCACTGACCGAGACTCTGGGCCTAATGGACGATTGAGCTACAGCCTGCAACAGCTGTCAGAGGAGAGTAAGGCCTTCCGCATCCACCCCCAGACTGGTAAGCACTGGTGCTTAAATTTTGAGACCCTACAGCCTCATCCCCACAATGACAAGCACCCAGGTAGAATCCCTAGCTTCCAGCCCAGATCCTAACCCAGCCTGGCATTAACCCCTGGGATTCCTTCCCATACTCCTCAACCTAAGCGTCTTACCTGTAGTTCTCAGGCTCTGAATCTCTAAATATCCCATACATGATCTCTGTCCTGCACTCCCAGGAGAAGTGACCACACTCCAAACCCTAGACCGAGAGCAGCAGAGCAGCTTCCAGCTCCTGGTGCAGGTGCAGGATGGGGGAAGCCCACCCCGCAGCACCACAGGCACCGTTCACATTGCAGTGCTCGACCTCAATGACAACAGCCCCACCTTCCTGCAAGCATCAGGGGCTGCTGGTGGGGGCCTCCCCATTCAGGTATGTGAAGTTGCAGGACTCTACTAAAGAAATGTGAGAGGGAGGGGGGGTCTCCCCGTAGAGGTGTAGTTATAGTCAAAAGAGACTGCCTGCTGGTACAGGTAGAAGACTACAAAAAGGACTCTGCCTATACCTCAGCCGAGAGGAGCTCTATACAGGAAGGAGACAACTGTAAGTGAGTTTTGTCCCAACAGGTACCAGACCGTGTACCTCCAGGAACACTGGTAACAACTTTGCAGGCCAAGGATCCAGATGAGGGGGAAAATGGGACCATCTTATACACACTGGCAGGTATGGGGCTGTAGCATGTCTTTGTGGTGTGCCCCACTCGGAGTCCCAAACCTTCATCCTTTGGTTGTTCCCAGGTCCTGGCTCGGAGCTCTTCTCTCTGCACCCTCACTCAGGGGAGCTGCTCACAGCAGCGTCCCTGATCCGAGCAGAGAGGCCCCACTACGTGCTAACGCTGAGTGCTCACGACCAAGGCAGCCCTCCTAGGAGCGCCAGCCTACAGCTTCTGGTTCAGGTATGGCTGCCTTTCTTTCAGTTTGCTCACTTCCCCTTGGCTGCCACAGTGTGCCACCCTCCAGCAGCTCCAGCCTCTTGGGGTCCCTGGGCCCTCTTTTCAGGCTACTTTGACCATCTTTCTGCGCTACCCTGAGAGCCAGCCCTAACCCTCTTTAGCCTGGATCTTCCTGATCCTGGCATCCCGGATCCTCCCCAGGTGCTTCCTTCATCTCGTGCGGCAGAGCCTCCTCCGGATCTTTCAGAGCCCGACCCAGCGGCTCCAGTGCCTGTAGTCCTGACTGTAACCGCAGGTGAAGGGCTTCAGCCTGGCTCCTTGTTGGGCTCGGTGGCGCCTCCGGAGCCGGCGGCTGTGGGCGCACTCACCTACACACTGGTTGGTGGCGCTGATCCTGAGGGCATCTTCGCTCTGGACGCGGCCACGGGGCGCCTGTACCTGGCAAGGCCTTTGGACTTCGAAGCTGGCCCTGCTTGGCGCGCGCTCACGGTGCGCGCTGAAGGCCCCGGAGGCGCGGGCGCGCGGCTGTTGCGCGTGCAAGTGCGTGTGCAAGACGAAAATGAGCACGCCCCTGCCTTCGCGCGCGACCCGCTGGCACTGGCGCTGCCCGAGAACCCAGAACCCGGCGCGGCTCTGTACACCTTTCGCGCGTCGGACGCCGACGGCCCGGGCCCCAACAGCGACGTGCGCTATCGCCTGCTGCGCCAGGAGCCGCCCGTGCCGGCTCTTCACCTGGACGCGCGCACCGGGGCGCTCAGCGCGCCGCGCGGCCTGGACCGGGAGACGACACCCGCGCTGCTGCTGCTCGTAGAGGCCACCGACAGGCCGGCTAATGCCAGCCGCCGCCGATCAGCACGCGTCTCCGTGCGCGTCTTTGTCACAGACGAAAACGACAACTCACCTGTCTTCACCTCCCCCTCACGCGTGCGACTCCCGGAGGATCAGCCCCCTGGACCCATAGCGCTGCACCTGGTGGCGCGAGATCCAGACCTGGGGGAGGCCGCACGCGTGTCCTACCGCCTGGCGACTGGCGGGGACGGTCATTTCCGGCTTCACTCAAGCACTGGTGAGAGTTGGGCTTGCGGGTGAGGTCGAGGAGGGTAGTGACATGAAAGGAGCGTTGAGATCTCTACCAACCTGCCCCGCTGCTGCCCTAGGAGCGCTGTCCGTGGTGCGGCCTCTCGACCGGGAGCAGCGAGCTGAGCACGTCCTGACAGTGGTGGCCTCAGACCATGGCTCCCCTCCGCGCTCGTCCACTCAGCTCCTGACGGTCAGTGTTGTTGACGTCAACGACGAGGCACCCATTTTCCAGCAGCAGGAGTACAGCGTCCTCTTGCGGGAGAACAGCCCGCCTGGCACATCTCTGCTCACTCTGAAAGCAATGGATCCAGACCTGGGTAAAATCTGGGGGCATGAATTGTAAGAGGGCTGGGCTGGGAGAATGAAGTGTGTGTTTACCATAACCCTGAACACCCTCCGTGCTGTCCTTCCTCAGGGGCCAATGGGCAAGTGACCTATGGAGGCGTCTCTGGTGAGAATTTCTCTCTAGACCCAAACACTGGAGTTCTCACTACTCTTCGGGCTCTGGATCGTGAGGAGCGGGAAGAGATCAACCTGACAGGTATTGTCAAGATGTCAAGACCCCAAAAGCCAACAGTGTTGTAAACATACACAGAAACCCCAAAGTACTGTCTTGTAGAAGTTTCCATCTTCTATAGAAAATCTCATTGTATTCCTGGATCTTTAAGAGGTAGGTAAGATGTACTGACTTCTAGGCTGTCATTACTGAGCATATAAATTATCAGTTTCTTGTGTATTGTCACAGCTATGCCTTCTGGGCCTAGTTTAGATTATACTGCAGCCATGTAACAGAAGAGCATATTGATACTGGATATCAGAGAGGTTGAGTAGCTTGCTGAAGCTAGCACAGTTTGGAAGCAGCAGGGCTGAAACTTGAGCCCAGACCTTTTGATACCTCATTTAGTGTCTTTTCAGCCACACTACCACTAATCTAAGGTGCATCTTGCATATATCAAGCATGGCAGATGGGAAGGAAAAGAATATCTATTGACACATGTCGTTATGTAAAAATATATTGTATGTCCAGGATGTATGGAGAGATAGCTATTTTCTGGCTCATGTGTGTATCTGGTAAACATGTATGAACATTGCGTGCTGTGGTGTAGTTTTCTTGTGGGGTGGAGGCAAGCTGAACCTCACTAATTTTGCTTTCCCACAGTATATGCCCAGGACAGGGGCTCACCCCCCCTGTTAACTCATGTCACAGTGCGAGTGGCTATAGAGGATGAAAATGATCATGCTCCCACCTTCGGGAATACCCACCTCTCCCTTGAAGTGCCCGAGGGTCAGGACCCCCAGACCCTTACCACACTTCGGGCCTCTGACCCAGACGTAGGAGCCAATGGGCAGCTGCAGTACCACATCGTGGGTGAGAACTGTCCCTTACCCACCATCCCAGCATACACCTTCCTGGTTCTTGTTCCTCTTCTGCTGCTGTCAGTTTTATTCAGTATGTCTTGGGTTCCTCCCTTTTTATGTCTTCCATCTTTTCTTCATGTATAGATCAGTGTATCTGCCATATCTTTGTGCCTCTCTGTTTTTAATCTTGCTATTTGTCCTTGCATGTAAAGCACTGGTTTTCAAATATTTTTTGGTTCCAAAACCCTTAATGTTTTTATTTTTATTTTTTAAAGAAGTCTAGGGCTGGGGAGATAGCTCATTGGCATAAGCGCCTGCCTGGCAAACACAGGTCCTGAGTTTGATCCTTGGTACCAAAAAACCAAAAACCAAAAACAAACAACAACAACAACAAAAAAAAACCCAAAAAGCCTCTAGAGAGTTTTTATATGGATTACATAGGTATATAGTGCTACATATTAAAACTTTGGGAAATTTCTAGTATTATTGAGAAGCAATCCACTGACGTATAAGGCTTGCTATATTTTGCACAGGCACACGGAACTGTTAGGATTTCAAAGAACAATTTGTTGGACAGTATTGACATTGCAGACATTATAGGTATAACTGGAGATGACTAGTACACACTCTGAAAATACACATATTCATGCTGTAAACTTTCTACCAAGAATATTCTAGAAAATAAAAATATGTAAGCACACACACGATGTTATCATGTGTTATAACATTGCAAACTCCACTGTATATTTGTGATATAATAGAAATGAAGAAAGCATATAAGGTCTAGGAAAATAGTTTAACCATGTCTATATGCCAGGATCTCAGGGAACTCCTCTGTATCCCCACGCTGAGTGACAGTGATGGCTTGGTAGATAGTCTACATCAAGGGACAAGCAGTCTGACAACCTGACACCATACAGTGATGCTGCAGGAGATGATGACAGTATTTCCTACCCTTGGAGAACTTGTCCTGTCTTTTTTTTCTAGTTTTTCAAATCCTGGGACAAATAAAAGCTAAAGTGTTAAATATAAAAATTAAGTAAATAAATAAAAGATCTTTTTTAAAAAAACCTTCTTTGGACAAGTGTGGTGGCATATGCCAGTAATCCCAGCACTTGGGAGGCTAAGGCAGAATAGCTGTCAGTTTGAGGCCAGTCTGAGCTACATAGTGAGTTCAAAGCCAGATTGAAGTATATAGTGAGACTGTCTCAGAAAAAACAAAGCTTTTGTTTTAAAGCGCCTGCTTAGGCAGGCACAGAGACTGGGGTATAATCCCCAGCTTTCCGTGCTGGCCCCACCCCCGGGGTGCATTGAGACAGCGGCTGAGCCTGGGCGTGGTGGCGCATGCCTATAATCCCAGCGCTTGGGAAGCTGAAAACAGGAGGATCGCTACAAGTCCGATCTAAGTAGTGAGACCCTGTAGAACCTGTACTAAATACATTAAAGAAAAAAGAAAAAACAGGAAAACCTTAGTTTGTTTTTTCTTTTTCTGTGTTTCTCTCTTCCTTTATCCCTTCCATTTTGTCATCTGTGACCTATAAATCACCCTGATCCTCACATGTTTATGTGCACCTACCCTTCTCTGCAGATGGGGACCCATCAGGAGCCTTCGTCCTAGATCTTGACTCAGGGGAATTTGGCACCATGAGGCCACTAGACCGAGAGGTGGAGCCAGCATTCCAGCTGCGGATAGAGGCCCGGGATGGAGGGCAGCCAGCTCTCAGTGCCACTCTGCTAGTGACAGTGACAGTTCTGGATGCAAATGACCATGCCCCAGCCTTTCCTGTACCGGCCTATTCAGTTGAAGTGCCTGAGGATGCACCTGCGGGGACCCTGCTGATGCAGCTGCAGGCACACGACCCTGATGCCGGGGCCAATGGCCATGTGACTTACTATCTGGGGGCAGGTACGGCAGGTGCCTTCCTGCTGGAGCCTACCTCTGGAGAGTTGCGCACAGCCGCTGTGCTGGACAGAGAGCACTGCTCTAGCTATGTGTTTTCTGTGAGTGCAGTGGATGGTGCAGCCGCTGGGCCCTTGAGCACCACAGTGCCCATTACCATCACAGTGCGCGATGTCAATGACCATGCGCCCACTTTCCCCACCAGTCCTCTACGCCTGCGCCTACCCCGCCCAGGCCCTGGCCTTAGCACACCAACTCTGGCTCTGGCCACACTGCGAGCTGAAGATCGTGATGCTGGTGCCAATGCCTCCATTCTGTACCGGCTGGCAGGCACACCACCTCCTGGTACCACTGTGGACTCTTACACTGGTGAAATCCGTGTGGCCCGTTCCCCTGTAACTCTAGGCTCCCGGGATCGTGTCCTCTTCATTGTGGCTACTGACCTTGGCCGTCCAGCTCGCTCTGCCACTGGTGTGGTCATTATTGGTCTTCAGGGAGAATCTGAGCATGGACCCCGTTTTCCCCGGGCAAGTAGTGAGACTGTGCTTCGTGAGAATGCACCCCCAGGTGGGTCCCCAGCCATGTGCCCTAGATTTCTATGCCTGGATAGACTGGAATTACTTATTGTAAGTCTTCCCCAGACTCCTATAGCCCTCACAGTCCAAATATCTTCCTCTCTACAGGGACTCATGTCATATCTCCCAAAGCTGTTCATGCTGGGGGCTCAAATGGACCGATCACTTACAGCATTCTCAGTGGAAATGAGAAAGGGATATTCTCCATCCAGCCTAGTACAGGTAAAGAAATGCAGCAGGGACTCTGTGAGGACATGAGCTTCCAGGGCAGCAGGTTCTTTGGGCCAGTGGAAGTGTTGATGGGGGAGTTGCCTTTGAATAAAGGGCCTCAGAGTGTGAGGCTTCAGGGCAGGGAAGAAAGCTGTCACTGATGCACTCCACCTCCCCACAGGAGCCATCACGGTTCGTTCAGCAGAGGGCCTAGACTTTGAGACAAGCCCTCGGCTACGACTGGTGCTGCAGGCAGAGAGTGCAGGAGCCTTTGCCTTCTCTGTGCTGACCCTGACCCTACAAGATACCAATGACAATGCTCCCCGTTTCCTGCAGCCCCACTATGTGGCTTTTCTACCAGAGTCTCGGCCATTGGAGGGACCCCTGCTGCAGGTATGGGGCATGATGGGAAGAGGGGGATAAGGACTGTCAAATGTTTATGGTTACTCTCATACTAGCAACCTCCTACACTCCCCAGGTGGAGGCAGATGACCTGGATCAAGGTTCTGGAGGACAGATATCCTATAGTCTGGCTGCATCCCAGCTGGCGCGGGGCTTATTTCATGTAGACCCAGCCACAGGCACTATCACTACCACGGCCATCCTAGATCGTGAGATCTGGGCTGAGACACGGTGAGACCTGGCCCCCATCCTGAACCCAAGACCCCATCCTGGTTCTGTTTATTTTCAAGCCCTGCGCTGCATCTCCCTCAGCCACACCCTGAACTCCCCTGAAGCCCCAGTCTATCCTGAGTCCTCTTAGCCCTTCCCAGGGTTTCCTCTTATCCCCAGGTCCTGCTTCCTGATTGTGCTCTATGTCCAGGCTTGTGCTGATGGCCACAGACAGAGGAAGCCCGGCCCTGGTGGGCTCAGCTACCCTGACAGTGATGGTCATTGATACCAATGACAATCGTCCCACCATCCCCCAGCCCTGGGAGCTCCGAGTGTCAGAAGGTGAGGGCTGGGTAAAATTAAGGTATCAAAGGTGGCAGTGAGGCACTGTCACCCACCCTGGAGCGCTAAGGCTGCCTGGAACCCTGCCAAACATGCTTGTCTTGTGTATTGCAGATGCACTCTTGGGCTCAGAGATTGCACAGGTAACAGGGAATGATGTGGACTCTGGACCAGTGCTGTGGTACGTGCTGAGCCCATCTGGCCCCCAGGATCCCTTTAGTATTGGTCGTTATGGAGGCCGCGTCTCCCTCATGGGCCCTCTGGACTTTGAGCAGTGTGATCACTACCACTTGCAGCTGCTGGCACATGATGGACCTCACGAGGGCTGTGCCAACCTCACGGTGCTTGTGGAGGATGTCAATGATAATGCACCTACCTTCTCACAGAGCCTTTACCAGGTACTGGCTTCCCTGGGTGTCCCCAAATCTGGGCTTTGGGTTGGACTGTTAGAGGGATGTGACACAGCTAGAGGGAGTGGGGTAGACTAGATGTTAAGAGTTGACCTGAACAAAAGAATGTCCCATGTCATGCTAGCCTTCGAGGTGCTTCATCTTTTGGCCAGAAAAGAAGAAGGTAGGCAGTTCTCATGTAAGCAGAATACAAAGGAGAATGGGCTCTATGCTGAAATGGATACCGAGCAGGGCTCAAGGGGCCAGGCTCCAGCCCACAGTAGAGAGGGCAGCAGGGTAGCAGGGAAACCTGACCATGGACACTTTTCCTCACACCTCAGGTAATGCTGCTCGAACACACCCCCCCAGGCAGCGCCATTCTCTCCGTTTCTGCCACTGACCGGGACTCAGGTGCCAACGGTCACATCTCCTACCACCTAGCTTCACCTGCTGAGGGCTTCAGTGTTGACCCCAGCAATGGTATGTCTTCCCCAGAATCTGATTGCTTTTATCTTTGACCATTTTGGGCCATATTTGGACCTAACTCCTAGAATTTGTTACCTGAAATTTTGACTCCTGGATCTCTAATCCAGGGGAACATTTTCATCTTGTCCTTAATATAATAGGCCTTGAGGCTGGGTGTGGTGGCATGCACCTGTAATCCCAGCTCTTGGGAGGCTGTAAACAGGTGG
>NDGM010546863.1:0-10085 GCA_002564305.1 Octomys mimax
AGCCTCTTCTATGTGACGACTCTGTCCATCTACACATGGCCGCACTCCTTGCATGACCCTGCCAAGGATAAGGTGGTGGCAGTTTTTTACACTGTTGTTACACCCCCGCTGAACCCATTCATCTACAGCCTGAGGAACAAGGGGGTCCTGGGGGCCCTGAGCAGAGTACTGGGATGACGATTATCGGTAGAGAATATATGGGTTAGGAAGTCCTTAGTGATGGAGGATTAGGCCTTTGCACAGTTTCTGAAATGTACCAGGGAGGACGTCAAGACAGGCATTCATCGGTGAGCCTGAGAAGCTCTGTGTTCTTCAGACTTTCTCACACAAAGGAGACTACGGGTGTTATGGACTCCATGTTCCCAAGGCCTGAATATTTCCAATTATTCTTTTCAATGCCATGAAAAGCTTGTAAGAAGTTAAATCTAGCCGAACCTTTAAGAGTCTCATGCTGTGCTGACTGAGCTAGCTGGGCGCCCTTAGTCAAACATTTAAGATCAAGATAGTTTATATAATGTCCAAAGTTAGTATAAAGAAAAAATAATTCCCTCCTCTAGCCATAAATCAAACAACATTTTAGAAGTTTTGCTGTGATTTGCTTTGTTGTATACTTGGGAATAAACAGAAGCAAAATCTGGGACACTCTGCCCTGGTTTGTTCTACCCTCTATCCAAATGTCCCTTGGCCCGTGCCTTGACACAGCAACGGAGGACAGAGCATGGTGCAGACGCGGTAGGCTGCCTCCTGCCACTTCCTTGGGCTTGTGTCTGGTGTGTGGTCAGCAGAAGGGCACTGGGGGCCACTTCAGCCACCAGGCCACGAGGACATCTGGTGCTTCTCAGTGTCCATTTCTCTCCATCTCAGATGTCACTTTTTGGGTGGGTTTCTTTTAAGTTAATTTACTAATGATGCTTTCTTTTTTTTAAAAATGTATTTGGTATATGGTTTTAATACGTAGCTCAGACTTGTAGTGATCCTCCTGTATTCAGCCTCCCCAGTGCTGGGATTACTGGCATGTGCCACCATGCCTGGTCTCAGTGGCACACTCAGCGTGCCTGGGGCCGGGGCCAGCCCCGCTTTGGTGTCAGCAATCTAACCCAAGTCCTTGCATTTGCCTAGACAGGTGCTTAGACCGCTGAACTATCTCTGCAGCTCTAGAGTTATGCTTTCATTGGAGTGTGTCCACTATTTATTTCAACAATTTAAAAATATTTGTATTCCTCTAATTTGCAATGTTTCGCAAAAACAAGCATACAAACAATCCAGTGGTATAAGAAATTCAGGGGGCTACAAGATACTAGTGAGAGATATAACTGAGATTGTTCCTTAGTTACAGACTTACAAATTTATAGGCTGGGAAAACCTTCCCACTTCAGCTTCTCTTTTTATGAACTAAGCATTACTCTTAACTGTTTAACTGCGCAGCTGCGGAAGAATTCCCCTCAGTCACACACACAGGCAATGCACAAGTGGACGCAGCCGGTGAAGGGCGCTGAGCAGTTCCCGTCCTCCACCACGCAGCACTGAGCAGACCCGTGGGGCGGGCAGGGAGCTCCCGAGGAGACCTGCGCTGAGAAGCCGGGAAAGGGACGCCAGCTCATCCGCGGACCCTCCAAAGCCGCGACTCCACTGTGCCTCCACATGGAGACCTACCTGGAAATGGACCCTTCCAGTATGAACTTTATTGTTTCCGTAGTGCGCAGTTCATGTGCGCGCAAGGCCAGCGCCAGGAGAGTCCTCTCCCAGGCACCGTCAGTGGACCTCACAGGGGCCCTGCTGGGCAGCAGGAACGCGTGCAGGGCTGGGAGGACTGGGTGCTGCGGGGGAGCACGACAGCCGGGTTCCGCAGGAGGCGACGTCCCTAAGTGCACAGCGCAGACCAGAGCTGAGGCCACCTAGGGAGCTGTGCACGCTGAAATGAGGACAACAGCGGCTCCCGCTGACGGTGGCGCTTCCAGAGCATCAGGCCAAGGCAGGGTGGAAGCCGACATCGGAGCAAGCCTCGCAGACATTCAGCGAGGATCACCGCTCAACACCAGTCACTGACTGGGTGTCGGGGAGGGAGGGGTGAGCTGGTGGAAAGGGGCGACGGCCACGATGGCTTCAGGTGTCCCCGAATCCCTGCGAGAAGCAGCCCGTGGGGCGACAAGCAGCTGTGTTCTGTCCCTACCCTCCTCTACAGGGACAATCAGGAACCACAGAGGCGTTCTCTGCGGAGGATGAGACCTTCGAGGAGGGCAAGAAAATCCACGGCTCTGGACAAACCAGGATTCCAGGCAGCGCAGAACTCTCATCACCATCCGGAACATGTCAGCGTCAGTGTTTGCTTTATGACATAAAGAACACCCAGATGGTGCTGCTGGTGCGTAGCTTAGCGGAATATCACTTGCTTAGCATGCCTGAGTCTCCGGGTGCACCTCCAATAGCAAAGGGAAAAAAAAAAGAAATATATTTTCCTTCTTTTCTAAAATTCTCCTGGTTTTTACACACTTAATCTTAATTTCTTTAAAGAAAAACCAGAATTTTCCACCATATTTTATATACATAATCTTGTTCTAGTAGAAGAAAAAATTCTGTGATTTTTTCCAATAGTTTTTTTTTTTTTTTTTAATGTATTTAGTCCAGGGTCTCACTACGTAGATGGGACTCGTAGTGGTCTTCCTGTTTTCAGCCTGCCGAGCGCGCACTAACATGCCCAGTCTCAATCACCATCTCAGCGCACCCCAGGGGTGGGGCTGGCACGGCAAGCGCGGGATCGAACCCTGGCCTCTGCGCTCTGCCAAACAGGCACTTTAGTCCACTGAGCTATCTGGCCGGCCCATTTTCCCAACAGTCTTGAGAAAGCTGAGTCTTGGAGCAGTTGAAAGCATCTAAGTGAAGAGTTAGGACAGGTAGAAGTAGAAGAGCGGAGTGGAAGAGCAGGCGCGTCGGCTCATGGGCCTCTCCCCTCACACCGTCCCATCACCGCTCGCGCAGATGCAGGCGCCCTCGCTGGCATAGTGCAGGCAAGCCTCTGCTCACCGTGCACGCACACACGAAGGCCTCGGCAGGCTCTGTGGGCCGCAGCCCGCAGCTGGCACGGCTCCTCCCTGCCCCTTGCTCAGGAGCACTCGCAGGCCAAGGGAGGAGGGTGCTGAGCGTCCTTGCCTTCAGTCGTGTGTGCCTACATTGGCTTCAGCCTGGAAGTCTGCGCAGCTTTGCCAAGCCCAAGGCTTCCTCTATGAGTGGGAGAGAAATGCCGCAGGAGCTCCCTGCTCTGTCGTAGTGAAGTCCTGCTCCGAGGGGTGAGACTTAATGAGATCCCTCATTTCTCAGTAAAGGTCAGCGCTTTCACATGTATAGCAGTCCTCATTTGTAGGATTGATTCACCAACATGTAAATCAAGGCTCATGTGTTTTCATATCCAATGAACTTATCCAGAACTACCAGCCTCTGAATTGGATATTTTCCATCTCATTTGTTGACTCTCTCTACCTATTTACCAGTATAAAAGTACAGTAACCTTTATTTATGTCATAGAGATTGCCATCATTACTGAGGCTGATGTGCACTTTTCTGGTACTTACCTCCAGGAGTCATTTGAGCAACCCCTCATGTAAGTTTTCGTTAGGAAGTAGAACAGCGTCAGAATGCTGCATGGCTTAGGTAATCCTGAGTTGCTGAGAAGATGCACGGCATTGGTTGTAGAAACTCTTCCACAACAGAAACAATTTATTTTTTGGCCAAGCACAAGGCAGTTCTTTTCTTTTTGCTAGAACTGGGGAGTGGACGGGAGAGAGAACAGTCACTGTATGCGTCTGATGCTTCATACGCTCTCTACAAATTTACATTTAGAAATTACCCTCCAAATGAGGCAGGGATAATTTGCCTTGAGTGGGAGACTGAGCCGAGTCTCAGCCCGAGCAGCTTGTCCTGAGGCTGCTCAGCTGGAGGCTGCAAGCCTGCGAGAGCCCAGCGGCGCTTCCTCACCATGAGGGCCGTGGCCTTGGGCGAGGAGCTCGTCCTCTCCGGCTCCCTGGACGCGCCAGTCTTTGCCGGTCCTTTGGTTATTGCCGCGGCTGTCGCGCAGGCCTGAGGCTGCTCAGGTGGAGCGCATGCTTCCCACATGCCAGCTATCGCTGATCAAAGCTGCGCCACTCCCAGGTGGGTCGGTCCTTTCTGACAGATTTGGATGAGACGCTGCACAGTGACTCAGCACATGTCCACATGGCCCTGCGTTGAAGCCAGCACTGGGGCTAGAAGCACAGGACATGTTAAGCCACGCAAGTGCAGATTCTTTTGCTTAATGTCTGCTTTACCTTCCAGTGATAGTTTACACATATGCTTACAATGCATAAATTTATTTTTCATGCTGTAATTATGCAAAGAATATTATTAAGGCTTTCAATGCAGATTGGCTTTTTATCCAGCCCTGTGTTTGATGGGTGCATTTAGTTTTATCGTAGAATTCTACTAGCCGCTTCCTCTTTTAAAATGCCAGCTTTTCAGTTGATAGAAAGAACTGTGGCTGTTACTTACTAACAATTTGTGAAGTACTTATAATTAATTAACCATTTTTGGTCCTCAACCTTATTGCGTTCCTTTGGCCATCTTGGATGTAACTTACTGTCCCCACTGCCCCGGACACAGAGGCCAGAGCCTGGGTGCTGGTGTCCGCAGGAGAGCTGAGCTCTGAGAGACGCACGCCGCGCTCCTTAGGACTCCACACCCTGCCTGCTTCAGCGTGGGCGCCCTGGAGCCAGGTGAGGCCATTCTGCGTGCCATGCACTTAGACAGCAGACGGAGCAGCAACTCCTACGCCCCTCGACTACATCACCAGCCGCACCAGCTTCTCTCATTGTGATTTCTTCTTTCAGCCCAGCAGCATGCTTACTCTGCATTCTCCCTCTTCCCGGGGATCACAGCAGGAGGGTGGCTCTGGGCAGCGTCTCTCTCAGGGAACTGGGGCAGAGTGTATGTCTTGCTTGAATTAATTTCTCGGTGGGGCAGCAGGAAGGCATTGGGTCAGCCTGCCAGAAGGCAGCCTGTGGGCCCCATAGCTCTGCTTTCTAAGTTGAGTGCTGTGTCTCCTCCCTGCCAAGACAATAGTCAGCATAAGAGGTAGGACGGCCTCCTCGGAGTGAGGAATTTCACTGTGGGTAGTCGGCTCTGGGCTCAGGATCCCGGATGTGAGACCTCCACTTTCAAGTAGACAAAACTCAATGCTCTTAGGTCATCGCCAGCATTTCTGGAGCAGGAACGTGCCCTCGCTGGGTTGCTGGAAGGGAAACGAGACAGTGTGCTTCCGGGGTGCGTCTTGCTGGGACAGCGAGCAATTCCTGTCCGGGTTCCTCCAGTGGGAAAACGCCGCAAGGCGGGGTGGAAAGAGGCCGCGTACAGTGCTGGGAGTGTGAGCTAGCCTGCTGTGGAGAGAGCTCTGAGGTGCCGCGGAAACTGAAAGTGCCGCTGCAGGCGGCCAGCTGAGCGGGCCCTCAGGAGGTCCCCCGAGGAAACGACCTCAGCACACACACAATGTACGTGCCAGTGCGCGTTCTAGCCCTGACACGGTTTGGGCCCAGGTGTCTCCCAAGAGCCTTGTTGCACGTGGGTGTGGGGGACTGGGTCGTGCGAACGCAGCTGCCGCGTTGCAGACGAGGTCTGGTCCACCCGGATGGCCATTGGGGCTGCCCGAGGGTCTGTCGCCCTCGCAGCTCCACCCTGCCTGCCTCCAGGGTCCTGAGGTGAAGGCCCCCCGCCACCGCCACGGCCCTCTGCCCCTCCCTCTTTCTTTGGAGCTTGGCAGACATGGACTGAAACGTGAACCAGGATGCGCTTCTCGTGTGTTGCAGCGATCCAAAGTGACGGAGGTGGTGCGGCTCGAGAGGCGGGCAGCAGAACCGCGGAGGAGCTCCTCTCTATCATTTTGCAGGCTTTGGTCATGTTTTGTGTGTGCTAATTCTGTCATGAGCAGCACGTGGTGGTTGGTTTTGCTTATTATCCATTTGGCCAATCGGCATCTTTTAACAGAAGAATTTCTTTCTGCTCCACTCCATGTAGTCATTGACGGCTGAGCGCTGGCGGCCCCCGTGGCTTCCCGCGCGCCTTCTCCTGCCCTCTTCTGTGACTGGGCCCTTCCTGCGACCACCTCAACGCTGTGTAGAATCTTTGCATTTTATTTTTGTGCATCAGCTTTGGTTTTTGATTTTTTGGATCCTATGAGACTTGCAAGGCATATGCTTTCATTGTAACAGGTTATATTAATCAGATAAATATTTAATTTTGGTACATAGATGTATAACTGAGGAAGTAGGGCTGTGGCAGAAGCTCAGAGGGAAGGTTTGCCCAGCAGGAGGGTCTCCAAGCCGCCCCTCAGGCTTGCAGATACAAATGGATAAATGTGTTTCCCAGTGGGTCACTCCACTCCATCCCGAGTTTGAAAGCTGGAACTTACATAATGTTGCATAGTGCTTCGTAGCTTATTTCAGGCATTTGTAGTCCCACACTTGCCTGTCGTCCTTCACACTAAAGACTAACTGGTACACACGCCACTGTGATGTTACTAGGGTATTTTATGTTGATTAGGCTTGCTTGCACCCTCGGGTTAAGGACAGGTGTGTGTGTCCCTCCTCAGTGTGCTTTCTTGCCGGGCCCTGGACCTTCACACTTGTCCTGCTAATTAGCAAACGGAATGTGGATAAAATGCAAATTGGCAGCACCACCCAGATAGGTAACAGGCTTGACTGTGGCCGCGTGGACCTGCACTGGGACACGCGCGTGTGTGGAGCGCGGCTGCCCCCGCAGGCCCAGAAGGTCATGGGACGTGGGCATCCAGCCTGAGCTCACAGCTGTGCCATGTGGAACGCGAATGCACTGTTTCTCTTTTGTAATTCGTCCCGTGTAGACTAGGAGATACTGACCCGGAGGAGGCATACAGTGAAAAGGGGCAGCATGAACCGCATGCGCTGTGACAGGAATGGGGGGTGTCACTGCTGCACATGGGGCCAGCATGGCTTCTGGGTGAGCCATGCACAGCGAGCGCCTTCTCTCTCTCCCTCCCTCCCTTCTTTTCTTCTTTCCCTCCTTCCTTTCTTTCTCTTTTTCTCCCTCTTAAATGCTTAAAATTGTTACTAAACCTTGAACTGTAATAAATCATAGGACCTATATTTTCAAGTAAATCAGAGCTGACACAATATTTCAATGCTAGAAGCAATCAAATTGTAAAGCTAAACATTTCCTGAATATCAATAAACGCAAATACTTAATTTCATATATGGATATTCATATTGCTATTCCAATGTAATTATTCCACATTGTGATTTATGTCTACAGTAGTGTAAACCGAGTGTCAAGAGAACTTGGGTCAGGTGTCCAACCTCGCTTTATTCCCAAGTGCTCGTGGCCTTATTACGCAGTCAGCAGAAGAGCGTATTTCTCCTTAACACTCCGTTTCTTTCATCTTCTTAATTACGAGCACAGTTCCACTGGCTGAGGCGCAGAGCCACGGCCTGCGCATGCCCAGAGCTGCCCCAGGAAGCGCTCGGCTCTCCGGGGTGCACGGCTGCTGCCGCAGCGGCTAGGGGTCTGCACTCCTATCCGGGGATCAAGGAGAGAAGCAGTGGCCCGTGGGAGTCAGGTGTCTTCAGGGCGGTGACTGAGGGCAGGTTTGCTGACCTGAGGACCTGGGTCCTGTCTGCACCAAGGGATGGGTTCTCCTGGGCTCGTTTTCCATGCAGGTTCTGCTGTACACTGGGGCGTCTGGGGGGGGGGCTGTCACGGGCCCCCATGGCTCTGTGTACCTGCTAATGACCCGGATGGTGCCACACGGTCCCAAGAGCTCTCCCGTGGGTGCTGATCACCCTGATCCCCACCCTTCTCTCCAGCATCTCTCAGCGGAGCTTTGCTCCCAGCTGCAGCCATGGCCTCCACACAAATACTGCTGGACGTCAGAGTGGAGACCAGGCCCTCTCCCGGAGGAGGGCCTTGTGGCCTCCACAGCCGCCATCAACCGGCTGCTGCAGCTGTGCAGCAAGAAGGCTGCAGGTGCTGCAGGAGCCGCACAGACCCTGCTGGGCCAAAAGCTTCCATGCGCTCCTTCTCAGTGGTAGCTGCCACCACGCAGAAGCCGTGGTGAGTAGGCTCTGGGCTTCCGGCTCCTCTCAGAGAGTTGCCCCGCTCGCTTCGCTTAGTAAGTAACGAAGCAGCCTGGGTGCGGGGACTGCTCAGGCGGAGTGCTGCGCGGTCTGCAGGAGACGGCTTGGGCCCCAGCCCGCAGAGCAAGGAGCCTGGAATTTGACGGTGGGAGCAAGGAAACAAAACATAAGACGGTCTTTTTTATTTTGCTGACATACATGTATATTTATATAATGCTGGCATATGTCATAACATCTATAATTATAGAATGTTAACATATAAGGATATATACATGTATACATACACCATGTATGTGTCAGCAGTATAAAGATACACCTGTATCTCTGTCTATCTATCTGTCTGTCTGTCTGTCTGTCTATCTCGATGTCACAGGCATGTACCAGGTACCAGCAGCCTCATCAGTCTGGTGCTGGGACGGTCCAGGCCTCGACCCTATACGAAGGCATCTCCATAGTGCTGTTGTTATTTTCACGCTTTTTCTGAGTTTTAAATTCTTTCACCCCCATGATTGCAAACTAATTTGAAATAAAATTTTAACTTAAAAATAAAGTAACCTTCATATTTATCTAAGCAATTTTAAAGTAAGCTAAAAGTGCGGATCCTGTGACCACCGCAGCTTCGGTGAGGGCAGCGCGCGTCCCCCGCTGGTGGCTGCGAGCACGGTGACAGCTCTCCAGAGTTTGTTCCTCTGCACCCCAGGGACAGCTGCCGCCGCCGCCCTGCTGCACCGTCTGGTCGCGCAGTACCCAGCACATGAAGGGACCTGAGGTTCATAATTCAACAGCCCCTTCCTGCGGGTGAGCTCTCGCTTTGCCCGCTTTGGCTCCCTGAAGCACCACGCTCTCTCCTCAGGCGCCTCTCACCTGCTCCAGGCAGGCAATGGGATGGGGAGCTCCCAGCGCTGGGCACCTCCTTCGCAGACCTCCCAGAAAGGTAAAGGGCGTGTGCTGCTGCTGGTCCAGGGACCCCCACTGGCAGGAACCTGTGACAGTGCTGTGCCCGCAGCACTGGCAGGAAGCCTGCGCACGTGCAGGAGCCAAGGCCTGCTCTGCCCGCAGCGGGCACAGTGGCTGTAGGAGGTGTGCAGTGCACGCTGTGGGGTCACAAAGATCTGTGAGCCCGGGAGGCTGTGCACAGAGAGAAGGCCGAGCGCCCTGCACCTCTCGGAGGGTGAGGGCCAGGAGCAGCGCCTGCCCTTTAGGGACAACTTCTAGTCCAATTAGAATGCAGCAGTGCCACTCAGCAGGATCCAGTGTGACCTGATATGTTCTTTAAAAGTGCAGAGATCTGATTAGAAAGCCGTTTGGCCACAGTGCAGACCCCGCTTTCTGCACCTAGAAGACCCGGAAACTTGCCTTTTCTAAGAGGAGCAGAGAGGCAGCCTCTTGCTGCAGAGCTCCCAGGCTGCGTCGACCCTTTCTCTAGCCTCAAGCCTCCCTGACAAAGCCTTGCCTCACCTCAGCTGAGAGGGCAGAGTCGGAAGGAGACCCGCCTCGGCTTCCAAAGCCCAAGCGCAGCGCTTCGCTCTCCTGGGCTGCACCGCGGCTGCCCGAGCTCGTCCTGCTCTTGCCTGAGAGGCTCCGAGGTCCAGCACCGGGCGTGTGCGCCCCGGAGCGTGTCCACGCCGAGCTCCCAGTGCTCACGGGAATCTAGTTTGGCTTTCTGTTCTTCGCCCTTCCTCCTCTTCCGGTGTGTTTATTTTTACAAAACAAAATCGCTCCTGCAGACGGGGTGATGGTCTCTTGGCAGGAGAACAGTAAGCTAAGATGTGCAGTGGCAGGTTGGCAGCGATCTGAGGACGCGCCCTAAGCGCCAGCTGCTGCATCCACACACACACTAAACTTCAAGACAGCTCACAGCTGATAAACTATCATGAAGAGCCCGAAAGCCCCCCATCTCACCCTCCAGGGGTACACAGTTCCAGGCATCTTTTCTGTTTTTTTTTTTTTTTTTTT
>NDGM010546989.1:0-12831 GCA_002564305.1 Octomys mimax
AGCTGGCCACACACACACACAAATAAATAAATAAATAAATAAAACCTTAAAAAAAAAAAAAAAAGATTGGAACTTGGTTTAAGGCTTGGAGAGGACAGTTACTGGAGGTTTCAAGGCACTGGAGGAGAGGCTGGGGCCCTGCCCTGTCCAAGAACACCCTCTCCACAACTCTGAGAAAGCACAGGTTAGCCAGTTTAACCGTACCTGTCCCGCTGGCCCCGCCCCTCAAGCCCCGCCCCGATCCTCTGGCCCCGCCCATCGTTGCTCCTCCAGCCATGTCTGCCCCATAATTTACATGAGGCTTTAGGGGGACAACCAGACACCAACCATAACACCCTGCCAGTGCTCTAGAGCTAAAAGCAAGTAGATGGAGAAGGAGCCTTTTAGCCCCAACCCAGTAGATATTGTGAAAAGCAAAGACCTACAGTTAAATTGCAACAATAATGATGACAACAATCACTGGGAGGCTATGTCTAGTCATTTCTTACAGTTCTGTCATTCACAACACTAAACTGAAAACTTTGGGAACGAAACCTGACCTTCTGTCTTTGCAACCTTATAATCCAGAAATTTCTATTAATTCAGGCACTCTGGAAACATCCACAGGTTCTCTGTGTGTTATTTCTTTTCCCCATACTGTGATGTCTGCACGTTTGCTGTCACATTTGTGGCTTCTAATATTTGAAGCTGCTTTGCAGTAAAGTATTTTTCATTTAGGGGAAGCTAGGCTGTCACAGACAGCGCCACAAGGCTTTGATACAGGGAGCTCGAAGCACAGTCCCTGGGTGACTTCTTCACTGCTCACTGAGGAGAGCAGCCTACGTCGGCCTCGGTGGCCCAAAATGCCACACTCAGGAAGTACTGTCGCTTCTTGACTTTGGGGGGGGGCTCCGGCTTCCAAGGTGTGTGACCAGGTTCCAGAGCAAAGCCCTGACAGTGTCGCCGGGTCCCGGGTGCGGGAGAGGGGAGACGCTCGCTTTCATTGCTCTCACTTAAGACAGTACTGGGAATCTTAGCAAGAGCAATTAGAGAAGAAGAAGAAACGAAGGCTAACCCACAGGAGGCACAGCTGCGCTGCCTGCGCTTCCAGCTGGCGAGCCGCACGCACAGAACAAGCGAAATGCTCCAAGAGTGGTTAGAACTTCCCTGTGAGCTCAGTGAAGCTGGACAAGGCAAACCAACACACAAAAGGACCATTTCATACACCAATAAGGAGCTTGCTGAAAAAGATATTCAGAAAGCAATCCTATCCACAATAGCTTAAAAAATGAAATATCCAAATAAATTTGACCAAGGAAGTGAAAGATCTCTCCAGTGAACAAATTTTAAATATTGATAAAAGAAACTAGAGAGGACACAAAAAAGAGAGATATTCCACTTTCATGTATTGAAAGAATCAATCTTGCTAAAGTAGCCATGCTATCCCCTGTGATCTATAAATTCAATGGTATTTCTATTAAGATATTAATACTTTTCACAAAATAGAAAAAGCATTCTAAAATTCAATAAAACTCCAAAAAATAAAACAGAATAGCTATTTATCCTAAGCAAAAATAAAATGTTGACATCAAAATGCCTGACTTCAAAATGTTCTACAAATCTATAGTAATTAAAACAGCTATAATACTTAAAAAGAAATCTATAGTAATTAAACGGCACTGGCGTGAAAGCAGACACGTGGACCACTGCAATAAATGGAGCAACTAAAAACTGATTCACATTCCCGCAGCCCAATGAGTTTTTAGGAAGACTCCAAGAATAGCGAGGAAAAGACAATCTCTTCATTAAACGATGCTGGCCACCTTGGATAGGCATGTGCAGAAAAGACGGCAGGCTCTTTCTCTCACTGCACACGGAAACCAACTAAAAAGGGTCCCAAGACCAAAATGTTAAGCCCAAAACTATGAAGGTACTACAAGAAAACTGGAGGGAAGACACCAGTGTAGGCGATGATGTTTAGACAGGATTCCCAAGACACTTGCAGCAGAAGTAAGAATGAATGAGGCTGTGTCCGATGGAGATGCTCCGCATGGCGGAGAAAGTAAAAAAAAAATTTAAAAAAAATTAAAACAGCCTGCAGAAAGAATGGAAGAAAGTTTTGAAAGCTCTTCATCCAACAAGGGGTTGATGTAAAGAATATGTAAGGAATTCAGAAAATTGAACAACAAAAATCTATCCAATTTTTTAAAATGGGCTTAAAAATCAAAACAGGCATGTTCTCAAAAGAAAACCTAGACATGGCCAATAAGCACATGAAAAGTGCTCAACTTTAGGAGCCATCAGGAAGATGCAAGAGAACCACAATTAGTGTCTTACCCTGGTTAGAACAGCTATCATCAAAAGAACAAAAGTGTTTAAATGCCAGGGAGGGCATTTAATGCAAGGGGCCAGGGAGACCACTGAGTGGTCTAAGCCTCTGCCTGGGCAAGCCCAAGGACCTGGTGCAATCCCGGCCCACATGCCACGCTGGCCCCGCCCAGGCATGCTGAGCTGGCCACAAAGCCTGGGTGTGGTGGTACACACCTATAATTTCAGTGCTGGGGAGGCTGAGACAGGAGGATCACCATGAGTCTGAGTTGTGTAGCAAGACTCTGCACCAATTGAAAAAAAACAGCCTACAAACATATAGAAAAACTACTCTTGCACAATGTCAGTGAGAAGACAAATTAGTAGTACAGTCACTAGACAAAGTAACACAGAGATTCTTCAAGAAATCTTAAACTAGAGCTAGGGGTAATGGGGGAGAAAACAGTCAGTGCACGTTGTAGGGTGTACAGACACCAAAGCGAGGCTCACTGGGCTACACAACTAAGAGGCAGCGATAAAAAGACTTAACAGAAATTGGAGAAAAAAGAGTGGAAAGTGGCCTCAAGATTTCCTTCTCAATTAGTGAAAATGCTACTCTTCTCCAAGAATGTAGATTAATTGAAAATTTGACTGCATCATGAATTAACCTTTCCAAATTCTGGCGGCCTGAAAATGCTGTGTCATGCTCAGTGCCCAACGTGCTCTATCTTGTGTTCCAAGACAGACATTAAAATGAAAGGAACAGAACCAGGAACAGAGGTGCACAGCTGCCTGTGGCCCCGGGGCCTCCGCCTTCGCATAGCGTCCCTGCTGCTTGACCCTGTTTCACGACGTATCATTTCCCGCTTTGCCAGGATTGCCAGGCAGACCTAGGATCCAGGTAGAATTGAAGAATAGGTACTGCTCATGTGGCACACACATGCACACACTCTTGCACGCACACACTTTTGCACGTGTGCATGTGCACAGACACACACATGCGCACATGCGTGTTATTTTCCAGTTTCCTTATTTGTAAATTCAATTCAACTTTTAAAGTGACTTTTATTTTCCAGTCAATGCATTTGGATACTCATCCGGGCAACAGTGGTGACGTAAGGTATGCCCCCCCATAGTCTCACTTCATAATGGGACCTGGAGCTCACAGGAGTGAAGATATTCCACCAAGGTCAGGCGAGCGGAAAGGGTAGAATGAGGCTTCAAAGCTCAATGTGTGTCATTTCCAAGCCCAGGCTTTGATACTAGGGCACACTTTCCCTCCCAGGAGGGATGGAGGTGTGAGCAAAACTGACCAAAGCAATAAAAAGAAGGAATACATAACAATAATAATCCTGAATCCAAAGAAAAATTCCTGCCCCAAGCTAGTCTCTGTTATTGTTTAACTAAAAAGCCCCAATCACTAAGCTGAACATGAGGTATCTCATTCAGTAGATTTATGATGGTGCATGTGCTTCTCGTTTAATTCATTGAATAAGAGTCACAATTAAGTTGTTCCTTCAAAACTGTAATGAGTCTGTGATCCAGTTCAACTACCCCACGTTACAGATGGGTAAACTGACACTCAGGAAGTCTGAGGCACCTGTCCAGGGTCACCTAACAAGAGAGTTACTGCGGTGGAATTAGAGCTCTCCCAACAACCCACTGGCACTGTTTTCCTTCTCAGCCATCGGCTTCCCAAGGGGTGGCTTTGTGCTATCAGATGACACTCATCAAATATTTACTGAGCACCTACTACATGCCAGGCACTGCGATGAAGTGAAAGGCAAGTGGAAGGAGTGTTATTAAAAGTCTTTCCTGGAATTTACAGATTACCGAGAGTTAAAGACACTTCTTATCACACATATGCAAATGTACGACATAGTAAGCACTACAGAGACTGCCCTCCGCTGCTAAGATAATGCAGTCAGTCTGACCCGACAGGGTAGGTTAGATCTGTGGGAAGCCAGGCTGAGCTTCTCCTTGGAAAGGATATTTGAACTAAACACCAGGTGGGAGGCAAAACCCTGAAGCAAAGGCCAGTCGCACAGCAGATCCTGTCTGCAGCTGCTATGGAGGCTCGGCTTCCAAACTCCCAACACACATCCAAGCAGAAGCTGAGTTCAGGCACATACTACATCTTCAGCCTCTCAACAGACACAGGGACTCAGCTCCTGGTGGGTACAGAGCAAAAAGCCATAATCAGTCAATAAAAGGGTGGGAAAGACTTATGGCTAGTGCAGGTAAGAAGTTGCCCTGGAGGTTAACTCCCAAAGCAGCGCGTCTTCCCAAGGCGAGCGGGGGACTTTTAGGACTGCATATTCCTGTTAGGAAGACTGGCGGCGATCACACGCTGTGGTGGGCACATTCCTGCATGTGCTCGGGTGGGGTCATGGTTCTTCACACACAGAAAGTTCCAGAGAGGCAGACGGGACCTCCCTCTGGCAGGGAGCCTCACACAACAACGAGACTGAGATGAGCAAAGCTGTCTCCGGGAAGGCTCAGCGGGGCTCAGCGATCCTGGCTGGATCCCCGTGGCGCTCACTGGAGGGCCTACCTGCACCAAGAGAAGCTGAAAGATGCGCACAGCAGTACCCCTGACTCAGCCTGCCCCGCCCTGAGGACACACAGCGCAAGCTCTTGCCCCTAACATTCTGCCTACCTCCCCCTCACCTCTCCAGAAGCACAGTCCCCAAAGCCAGTGTCACTTCTGTCAAACAAAATTAAAGCACATGAGGGACCAAATGCCTGGCAGTAACCTTGGAGACTTAATTCCCTAATGGTAGGACGCTTGCCCAAAAGCAGATGGAAGTCAGCGAGCACAAGTTCACTGCAGCTGGCAGGTGCAGGTGTGATTGCCTGATTCGTGGGACACTATAAAATTAATGACGGTGCTATTTATGCTGTTGCAGACTTGATACCACCAGTGGCTTTAAGGCCACGAACCACAATATCCAGGAGAACCTTCCCTGTCAAACCCCTAGGGTAAGATCTGCCAGCGAAGAGATTTGGGTGTCACCTGGAAGCGGAGGTGAAACAGGGACCTTCCTGCCAGGAAGGTCGCGCGGTCGTGCATGGCAGACCTCCAGAATTCACGGCTTGCTCTGCTGAGCTACGGTGCCTCCCAGACTCCCGCGACGGAGACGCCTTTCTCTGCTCCAGCACTTGGCCTCACGTCCCAGTGAAAATCTCTCCAGGCGACCAGCTCTCTCCAGACATTTCAAACCCCCGTTGCTCCCCATGTGCTCAAAACTCTAATTCTTACTTTAAAATATTTATTCTCCCAATACTTGTTCAGGCTCTTATTTTCCCCCAAAACCTCTCTCTACTGGACTTTCTGAAATTAAAAGGCCCACAGAAGCATATGGATGAAGTGCCGATATTGGTTCTCCAGCATGATTGCATTTAAAGGCCTTAACCATCCTTTTCAGCAAGAATGGCCCAGTGGCAGCTTGTGGCATGTGTCTTAGCTGCCTTCTTTGGGGAAAAGGACACAACACCCACAACTTCAAGGAGGAGAGCTTCATTCTGTTCAGAGTTCTCGAGCACCTACTCCATAGTGAGCTGGCTCCGAGGCAGGAGCACCCTGGTGGGGGCGCTGGGTGGGTGAGTGGGGGAGGCAGCTGCTCCCACAGCAGCCAGAAAGCAGCATGTGGCCAGAGTGGGACATGGACACACCCTCGCCCCTTAACCCACCTCCAGCCAAGCTCCGCCTCCTGACAGCAAGTGGGTGCCAGTGCCTCAGGAGCCAGTGGCCTCCCAAGAGTTGTGGGGGCTCTGTGTCTAAGCCGTAACTGCAGGAAAGTCAGATAAATTATCACAGAAGATGCTGGGGTCAAGTTCCTGTAGAAGCAAAGTGAAAAACTTCTGCAATGGACTAGTATAGTGGAAAGAATGTACGTGCAGCGAGGCTGGGGCTGGAGTGGCAGCTTCGAAGAGTAATTCAGAAAGCAGAGAGGAACCAGGGGCTTTCACTTCCCTCTGAGCCTAGGCAATCAGAACACTTCCACAGATGTCTTGGAAGGAGACTTACTCCGTATGTCCTCTGAGTTGAAATTTCAAAACAAATGACAGTGAAAAACAATTCCAAGTATTACCTTAGGGGCAGCAAAAATCTAGTATAATTTCAATGCACATGTCTTCAGGGGCTCTCTTGTTAAACTTAGGGGGAAAATCCAGGTTTAAAAAGTTGAAAGAGACTATCTGGCTAGATTTTTAATTAAGCTGAGGACCTCGACCCCCAAATTCCCCAGGGTTTCCTTTGCCAGGAGAAGCAATTTTCTTTTGCTATAAGAGAATATCAGACATCTTTTGCCTCCAGAATCTATAATGACTGCTTCAGGGCTAGTTGCCTTGTACATGAGAGGTAAGCTTAAAGATAAACTCGCAGCAACTCCATTGATTCTAGGCCTCTAATGTGACTCAGAACCCAGCATCCCTCCAATGGACAGGTACTAAGTAGGGTACTTTGCCACTCAAGGTCAGTGGAATCTGGGGAGACGTGGCCCAGAGCCCTTGAGAATGTTAGCCCAGGGCAGGGGAATAAAATTGTGAGTCTAGTGCAGAGTGAATTTGTGATAGGAATGTGCTAACTAGAGATGGTGGATGACATGAACTGGTTCGAGTAACAGGGCTGATCCTAATAGTTTCTTGCTTGGGTGATGGAAACCTAGACCAGTAGTAGCCTGCAGTTAACAATGCTAAGGTTGCAAGCCTGTGTCAGTGTGGCTTGGAGCATGGCGAGAAGTTCAGGCACTGCGGGCACTGAGGGTCGGATCACTGCTTGCTGCAAGCTGGGCGAGGGCTGTGCATTGCGGATGTCCAGCAGTAGCACCATGAGGAAGCAACCTGAGGAGCACTCCTCCAAGCTGTGATGACCAACAGTGTCTCGGCTTTACCCCTGCTGAGAACCCCTGCTCCAGAGAAAGGCACTCAGTGGCTTATTGAGATAAGTATGCTGGGGTGGAATGACTGTGAGCTGTCCCTTACTTCCCGCTAGCTACGTTGTCTGAGAGGGCTCAGGGTACATAGAGTTCATTGAGGCCCTGAGAAGTAGCACATAAAAGGCAGCATCAGCGTCCTGGGAAAGCTATGTGGTAGCTGTGTGGAACCAAGCGCCCTCAATCCAGTGGGTGGCGGGATCCCAGAAAGGTAGTGATGAAAAAGTAATCAGAGTGATTCTGCCGACAAAGTGAGTCAGAGGTCACCGGCCATCGCAGGACCCTCGGAATACTGCGTCCTGCAGTCTCCCTTTGTACGCACACACAAGCAAGCCAGCGGTGCCCAAGCTCCAGCTCATGGGAAGGGTCTGGCACGAATCTGCAGCAGTCACCTTACCTCAAGAAAGCCCCAGGCTGGAGGCAAGTCACAGGTTTAGGCTCCCTTTGAAAAGAGCAGACGGAATGGACAGAATGACAGTGCCTCAGGTTCTCAGGCCATGGCATGAGTTACTTGGAAGGAGAAACTGGGGCTGCAGGATGAGTTAAGGAATTAGTCAGCTGGCCTCCAAATCAGAGATCACGCTTAGTGTTCTGAGCAGGCTCAGTGAAGCCACAGAGGTCCTTAATGATGGAAGAGTTACAAACAAAGGTAAGACACAGTGAAAAAGACTCTACTGTTCGATGTTGATTTGGAAGATAAGCGTGAGAAGCCAGCCAGGTAAGTCAGATCACAGAGTTGGGGACATAGAGAAGACTGGGCTCTATTGCTGCCCTACAGTACCTTGATTTCAGTCTAGAGAGACCTATTTTAGACTCCTGACCTCTGAAAGTGCAAGGTACTAGATTTACAGTGCTTTAAGCTGCTACGCTATGGTAATTTACTAGAATAGCTGGGGGAAACAAATATATTAGGTCCCTGCATGTGAAGGCTCTGCTACAGTCATGATAGCTCCTACTGTGAATCTTCCCCAAACTTTTCCAAAAGGAATGTGCATGTTGACCAGGGTGAGTCCACCTTGGAGAAAGGGAAGTGGCCCCAACTTTCCAGGTTCATAGGAGCTGACCCTGAACTGCTGCCCCTGCCTGGAGATCCAAATGCTAACTGTGGCCCAATAGTCAAAGTAGGGACTTAGCAAGGCTGTGCGACGCATTGTTTCAGCTCTCCTTTGGCTAACTATAGATGCATTAGACCACTAAGCTATGGCTGTTCCCCTAGTTCTCTGAAGCATATGATGCTGTGGATAGTGGCTAAAAGTTTAGATCTTTCTTTCTGGAGTCAGAAGGCACAACATTAGAAAACTGTCCACAGGAGATCTGGGGAAAAGCTGTGTCCATAAAACTCTCCAAATTAACATAAAATATGAGCATATTTATGTCCTATGCAAATATGTACCAAAGGCTTAATATAGCAGAGGAAACTTCCAATAATCTCAGGGACAAGAAGAGCCTGCGAGCAGTGTTCGATTGGTCCCAATTGCCAACCGTACTTTTCCTCGCCCAATGTGCTGATGATCAAAATGGCCAGAGTAGCAGGGTGAAGACCCACTCACCACGGCTGTTGGCTAAAGTTCCTGGCCACCCTGCTGCAAGCAAAGATCGATCCTGCTGTCTCCCATGTGGCACCATTTCCCTGGAGGGCCATCTGGCTTTCTGGTGGAAGTGATTTGTTCCTACTGAAACAAATATTCATAGATCTGCATTTCCTTCCCTGTACCCAATGTTTCCACTAAAGCTTTCATCCTTGGATTTAGAGAATGCCTTATGACATTATTCAGAGACATCATCTTTAACCAAAGAAGGGTGACACGGTGCCAGTAGCGAGGCAGAAGGGCCCTGCCCCCCGAATCTGCCTGCTTCGCTGTCATCCTTAAGCAGCTCACCTGTCAGCACACCGGCACAGCCTTTTGAAGACATAGGGCTTTAGCCGCTTAACAAACTTTGCAGTTCTGGGAAAAACGTGTGCAGGGCTGCGGGTGCGCTAATCAGCAACCATTCCAGGGCATTGTTCCAGGGCCAGCTAGACGTGGGAAGTTAAGGCTACTACAGTAACTATGTTGAACTGGAAAATACAACGACCCTCTGACCGCTGTGCAGGCACTTCCTGCCACTGAACCCACATCAGAGTGCTGCTGCTGTAAAGGCTGGAGTTTGTCCTGAGTGGGAGGGCAGCTGCAGTTGCAAAAGGACAGGGAGGGCGTGCCTAGAGCCCTGAAGTCTCTATGCGATACCTCTTAGTATCCCCGTGCCATTGCACAAGACAGTGGGAAAGTACAGAAGCCTATTAAAGATTGGGCCACTGATAACAGGCAGCCTTAAGAATTATCTGCATGACCCCACTGGACAAGGAACTCCAACTACATGAACCATTTACTCAAGACCAAGAGAATAAAGAAAGTTTAAGAATGATAAACATATCAATTATGGCCAAATCAGCAGTTACAGAAATAGTAGTTACAATGATTTTGCTCGTTGTCTTTATTGCTTTGGTTTGTTTATACTTCCCTAGATTAATAAATTATTCTTTTGTTTTCCCATCTTCAGTTTGGTGTTGTCTAAGATAATAATGACTAACCATGTTAATTGACTAGATTGAATATTATTCTTTATTAATTAAATCAAAATGAATCTAATCAGATTAATGAATTTTAATAAATTATTAGATTCATGAACTATTGTTAGGTTAATAAATATTCTTTTCTTTTTCCATCTTCAGCTTTGTATTATCTAGGATAATATAACCACGATGAAGCATGCATTCATGTTATAGAGTTTCAAAGGCACAAAGTATAATCAGCTAACAGGAATAGACATTCTCTTAAGGTAAATAAAGTGAGCTATAGGACTTGAATCTACTCTTTAAGAAGAGATTTCTTGTTTGTAAGAGACAACAGCACTGCAATAAAGGCATGATGCGATTACATTCATTATTGAGAAGTTAAGGAGCACCGGGACTACAGGTCAAGTTTCCAAAGGACTAGACTTTGCTGGAGTGTTTGTTACCAGTTTGGTGGTAGCTCGATAATGCCCTTTTGAGCCTGGAAAATACACTTCCTTCTCTCTACAGCTCTGGAGGAGAGTTCTCCCATATGAATTCTCCAGTACGCTTGGAGTCTGGAAGGCAGAAGCGAAGTACAGAAGTTTTAGAAACTCTTTGCAAGCCCAAGTGGCAAGGCTCCGTGTTGCTGCACAGCCTCCCCCGTGGGAGTCAGAGATCTGAAAACTTTCCTGTAACTTGGCCCTTCTTTCCTCGTCACTCACTCTCACACTGTAATTGCTCCCTGAGTCTCCAGTCTCTGCTCCCAGTTTCCCCCAGCTCTTTCTCCATTTGCGCAAGTCTTATTCTCTTTACGAGGCCCACTATTCTCTTTAATACTTGTCCTGGCTCTATTTTCTTGAACAAACTCAGGCTAATATCAGCATGTCGTTTGTTGGTATTCTGTACCCATGGCCTCGGTGGCAGTCATATAAAACAATAGAAACCGAAAGGTGTTAGAGTCCTGACACACAGGTCCTGTGAAGTCAATAGGAAGATTGAGGGCATATCGGGCATATGGACCAGGAAAAAAATGATGGCGGGCCCTCCAGTGTCCAGAGGCAAGTGCTGATGCCATACTACAAAAACAAATACTTCAGGCCTCACCTGCTGGTTAGAATGAGAACAGTTCCTGACTTTCTTTTCAGCTTTTGTCAGACTGGGCCACTACCAGAGTGGTTGATGCTACAGATGAAAGGCCAGTGATGTTCGCTCAAAGGCACTTAGGGCTTGGGCTGCGGAGGGGATACAAATATCCCGAGGATTCTTACAGCTCACAATGAGAACTTGGTCCAAGTTTAGCTCTCATGATATAAAATTAAAACACTGAATTATAATCAGAGAATGCTGCAGTGAAGTTAGTAATCACCCCATTACTTTGGTTCACAAAGAGAACAGGCTCCTCATCGCAAATCCGTTTTTCAAGTTCACCATGTGTATCCAGTTGAAAATGTAGAGTCCCTCACTTAAAAGAATTTCTATCCCTGTTATTATTTTTCAAGCAACCTTGAAGTCTAAATGATTTATTCAGTGAGACCCTTCTCTTCTTTCATTTTATAGGAATAATAATTTGGTGTAAT
The DNA here is from genome assembly GCA_002564305.1 of Octomys mimax. Lineage (NCBI taxonomy): Eukaryota > Metazoa > Chordata > Mammalia > Rodentia > Octodontidae > Octomys > Octomys mimax. Next base: position 11,337 of record NDGM010546989.1, read on the forward strand.
TGTCAATTGATAGGATTAGAGAATTTGCTAATGTGTCTCTTTCAGGATAGGAACATTTCACCGAAGCCTATTTCCAAGGAAGTGGCAAAATGAGAGCGCAATCATTTTTTTAAAGAAAAAAACATTCCTCACTGAAGAAGCACCTTGGTTTCATTTTTGTCTGTCAAGCCTGCTCCTTCCCCAGCCCTGAAGCCTTCGGTGAATACATGACTCAATTAACATCACACCTTGGCTGCACACTGGTCCACTGAAATCGGCAGCCCAGGTCGTTTTAGGTTCCATCCGCCCTGGCAGACTCTTCAGTGAGCCCAGCTGGATACGGCTCTCGTTCTGGACCGCGATCCCAGAACCTACAAGACCAAATCGGTGCTCTCGCCATTGTTCCTGGACCATGCACGACGGGAATGCGGCTCAGGTTTAGCCGATGCACTTGCTCGCGTCTGCGCACGCTTCCCCTTGTCATACAGGATGCACAACAGACGCATGTGACAGGACTGGGGCGGCAGAAACTCCCCACACCCCCTACTTTTCTCTCCTGCCAGCAGCGTCCCGCTCTAATGGGATCTGTTGACAAGTCTCCTTCTGGACACTTGCTGACAGTGACGAGGAGCTTATGGGTTTTAAATGGAAAGGATTTGCTAAATAAAGCCTTAGTCCGAGCCTTCACCTCTCCCTCCCAGAGGTCAGGGCATTAAAGTCCGTGGTAGCTATGGCAATCAGAAGGGACCCAATAAATTATTGACGTCCACAGCCTGTGCTAGACACTGAGCCCTAGTGAAACCCAGTTAGGAAATTAAGCTCACACAATTATATTTTCAAAAAGAAAATACAGAGCAGATACACTGCTGGCTTTCCCGGTCATGTGACCAGAGGTGGACTGCGCCTCCCCCGCCCACTGTCAGAAACTGATTATCTCTGATGGAGACCTCACTACATTGTCTTAGCAAAATTAAGACTGCCCAGGGCCACGGCTCCTTCTTCTGTGAGTTAATTCTACATGATCCAGGGCTCCCTGGCTAATTCAGGTTAAATATTCAAAAGTCTTTGATTTCCTTTTCATTTTGTCCTTGGGTCTAGCATAGAATTATTTAGTTTTTAATGAACACTTTAAAATGGGAAGTGGAAAAATACTGTTTTAAGATGCAAATGGCCTTCTCTGCGTTCTTACAAAATAAAAACAAACAAACAAACAAACAAAAAATGTTTTTATCTTCTCAAATTTTAAGCATTGCTCTTCCTTCATCGGCTTCTGTTTGGGAGGCAGGTGCCCACCCTAAGCCAGTGTACGCCCACGGAGCTACCTCCCTCGCCCCTGTGCACACATCCATGAACTAAGCTGATGCACTGGCAAGCAACCTGTTGTAAGAAAAGGATCTCAGGCCTCACAGAGCTCTCTCAGAACCAATGATTTCGGGTTTTGTGTGTGTGTGTATGTGTGTGTGTGTGTGTGGTACCAGGGATTGAACTCAGGACCCTGCACTTGCCAGGCAAGCAC
>NDGM010547215.1:0-11259 GCA_002564305.1 Octomys mimax
GCTCTGGGATGACCTTGCCCACAGCCTTGGCAGCACCAGTGGATACAGGGATGATGTTCTGGGCAGCCCCATGGCCATCATGCCACAGCTTCCCAGAGGGGCCGTCTATAGTCTTCTGGGTGGCAGTGATGGCATGGACTGTAGCCATGAGTTCCTCCACAATGCCAAAGTTGTCTTGGATGACCTTGGCCAGTGGAGCTAAGTAGTTGGTGGTACAGGAAGTGTTGCTGATGATCTTGAGGGAGGTGTTGTACTTCTTATGATTCACACCCATCACAAACATGGGGACATCGGCAGAAGGGGCAGAGATGACAACCCTTTGGACACCACCCTTCAGGTAAGCCCCGGCCTTCTACATGGTGGTGATGATACCAGTGGACTCCACCACATACTCAGTGCCAGCATCACCCCAATTGATGTTGGTGGGATCTCACTTTTGGAAAATGGTGATGGCATTTCCATTGATGACAAGCTTCCTGTTCTCAGCCTTGACAGTGCCATGGAACTTTCCATGGCTGGAATCATACTAGAACATGTGGACCATGTAGTTGAGGTCAATGAAAGGGTCACTGATGGCCAAAACATACACTTTGCCAGAGTTAAAAGCAGCCCTGGTGACCAGGCATCTAATACGGCCAAATCTGTTCACTCAGACCTTCACCATCTTGTCTGGATCGCTGGCTGCCCGAGAAGAATGGCTATCAGTGGACACACAGGAGTAGAGAGCTGGTTTGAACATTTAGTGGTAATTTTTAAAATCATAAAAATCACGAGATTTCAATCTTTGTGTGAACCAGATTATTTGATAAAAAATTTAAAATTACATAAATTACATATTCTCTATACATACAATGGTACTTTGGTTCATAAACTTAACAGACCAGAATCATAGAAAAATTAGGTTCATTAGGGCTGGCTAGATAGCTTGGTAGATTAAAGTGCCTGCTTAGGCAGATGTAGGGACCAGGGTTTGATCCCCAACATGCTGTGCCAGCCCTGCCTCCAGGGTGCCCTGAGACAGTGATTGAGACTGGACGTGGGGACCCACACCTATAATCCCAGAGCTAGAGAGGCTAAAAACAGGAGGATTACTATGAGTCTGACCTGTGTAGTGAGACCCTGTAGACTCTTTTTTTTTTGAACCAGGGATTGAACTCAGGCCCTTGTGCTTGCCAGACAAACACACATTCTACTAAGCTATCTCCCCAGCTCCTACCCTGTTCTAAATACATTTAAAAAAATTAAGTTCATGCACTGAGATACCCTTGTATGTATTTGGGTAAGCAGCTAAGGGATCATAGCTATATTTACTCTTCTGTTTTTATTGTGAGTTATTTTTATTCTCTCAACTGCTTGCTGCACTGGCCTCTTATACTGGCAGGTATCTGTGTTAAAGAGGAATGTGTGGTAGTAAGCCTGTGGACTGACACAAGAATAGGCCAGTGATTACTACACCCTCATGTGTTTCTGCTGGCCTTGGTGGCTTCACTTATGTAGGAATCTACCTAGTTCCAAATTCTTATTAATTTTCCTTGAGAATCCTTTTAAAATTGAGATATACTTCACTTACATAAAATTCACTTTTTACAAGTGCACAGTTAAGTAGTTTTCAGTATAGCTACAGAATTGTGGCAGCATTACCACTATTTCATTCTAGACCATTTTGTCACCACTGCCCCAAACCCAAAAACTTATGCCATCAGCAGTTATGTCTTTATATATTTCTCTATTCTGTGCTTTTCATCTAAAGGGAGTCATAGAATATACAGGATTTGGTATCATTGTTTATTTGGCTTGTTTTTTTAAGCTGAGGATTAAGCCCAGGACCTCATACATTCTGGGAACAAACCCTATCACTGAATTATAACCCTTGCCTCAACTTCTGGGCTTTTATATGTGGCTTATTTCACTTTGCATACTGTCTTCCAGATTTACCCATGTTGTACTTTGTATCAGAATTTCATCCTGGGCTGGGGAGATATCTCAGTGGTCTAAGCACCTGTCTGGCAAGCTCAAAGACACAAGTTCAAACCTCAGTAACCCATGCCAAGCCAGCCACAAACTGAGCCGGCCACTGAAACTGGGTGTGGTGGCGTACGTCCGTAACCCCAGCACTGAGGAGACTGAGACAGGAAGATCACTACAAGTCTGAGCTGTGTGATGAGACCCTGTACCAAATAAATAAATAAATAAATAAATTTATTTAATCCCTTTTGTTGAGTAGTATTCCATTTTGTAGACATTCCACATTTCGCTTATTCCTATCAGTGGACATTTAGGCTGTTTTCACATTTTGGCTATTATAAATAACGTTTCTATGAGCCAATGAGTTACAGCTTTTTGTATAGACACATGTTTTCCATTTTCTTGAGTACATACCTAACACTGGAAATGCTGGGTTGTGAGTTTAGTTTGGTTAAACTTTTGAAGGACCAGGAAATTGTCTTCCAGAGTTCTACATTTCCATAAGTGATATACATGGGTTCAGATTTCTCCACGTCCTTGCCAACATTTTTTTTTTTTTTTTTTGGCGCTGATAACCAGACAAAGGAGTGAGAAGTAATATCTTGTGTCAATTATCATTTTAAAATATTCAAAATATTAACATTTAGGGGATGTGGATATATGTATCTAAGGATTTCCTTTTCTTTTATCACTACTTCATGGTCTTCCGCCTACCTTTGTTCATTGCTTTTGTACTTTCCTTGACTCTACAACATGTATACCCTACCTAGACTCCTTAAGCAAGTGACTTATCATATAACTTAGTATGGGTAGTAATTTTAATTACTTTATACCCATAACTATTTCTTTATCTTTAAATGCACCAAAATAGAGTTACTGCAAGTCTCTAGCGATTCTTTTCTGGTGGTATGAGGTAAGTTTTGCATCCTGTCACAAACATGACAGATGTGTAACCAAACCTTACTCTGTTAGTAACTTTACTTTTTAATTGAACTTTTAACCATTATGGGCAGAGGGCAGGTTGGATAGCTGGTTCTGAGGTAATTATAATTGCCATTATTTTTTATTTGTGGTGCTTGAGCAAGCAGTAAAACAGCAACTTAAGTCACATTTGCGATGGGACCATGACTCAATTAATGTTTTTGAATAATAGGCACTAGTAATTAAGGTCATGGCATTCGAAGGAGCAGCACTGTGCAGGATCCTGGCTTTAGCAAATGGTACTTTATAGTGTGTCTCCAGGGAAGGGGCTGAAGGGAGACAGAACCTACCAGGTAGAAGCTCTCTCCTTCATGTTTCTTGCAAACTGGAAATGGAAATTGTGGAGAGTGTCTCCTGAAATTCTTCAGCATTAGTTCATCAGTTTCTATGTCAGCGGTCCCAAACTGAACATACAGCTTCATCTGAAAGGTAACATTTTTAGTCCAGTTAAATCCATCTACAAAAAGACAGCCTCCTAAGACTGACAACCATGTGCAAACATTAATATGGACAGTTGCAAATGCACGAGAAATTAATAGTCCTTGGATTTTGCAGATGCAACCTATCCAATCATTTCCAATCTGAGAGTGGATCTATGCATCGTAAGAATAAGAAGAGTGAGGCACAGAGAGGCATTGGACTCATTCCCTCCTAGAGGCAGCCTGGGTGAGGCATCTGGCTTTCATTTTAGATTTTTAACAGCTGATATCATCTCCTCTAACTTAAAGTACTTACGTGGTTGCCTGTAGCCTGATACTTTGTATGCCAGTGATAGAAAATCTCTTCAGGGAATAAAGAAAAATTTTATTTAAAAATGAGACAGTTTTAATATTAGGGACAAGAAGGCCCCAGACAGAGGACTAGATTCATGCTTTGTGCATTGCTGGAGTGGACTTCAAACCATCCTTGAACATGAGGAGGTTATTAAAGGATAAAGTTGAGAGAGGACTGATTATGTCTATGAATGGTCCTTTTTCTCCTGTATCCCTCTCCTACCTTTTAGGCCTTCTAGGCTTTCCAGGGATGCAGGCCTTGCCCAACTCAGTCATTTGTCCCAGGGCACTATCCAGGCCATTTGTGGGCTGTTCCTCCCCAGTTTACAATGATTCTTTTTAAAATATGTGGAGCCATTGCAAACTGGGTAGTCAACTTTGCGTTATGTCAGTAATACTTAAATAGGAGGGGGAACATATTGGGTCCTCTAGAAAGTATAGAGAGCCCTTTCTGATCCTTGTCTTGGTCCAGGAAGTTTGTATTTATCATCCTATGAATTACAAAGTTCATATTACAAGTTTATATTTGTAATCCATAAATTACTGAAGTCCCATCAAGTTAATACCAATCTACTACTTCCAGTGCAAACCATGGGGAGAATAAAGACACTAAGGCATATTTGTACTTTTGGGGAGCCAAAGGGTCCCAAGTCCAGCCATGATGGGGGCTATCTGGAACAAAGGCCTCCACCCAAGGCCGAACCCAGGTCTTATTCATTGAAGGAGGAGTGGCTTGAGGATGAGTGACAGAATGGCAGGAAGTCAGTGAGTGCTGTGAGCTGGGCTAGGTAGGAGGCCTGCATTCACCTCTGCAATATGCAGAAAGAAGGATATGCTGAAAGAGTGCTTTGTGCTACACATTTGAGATAGGATCTAATGTTTTGGGGTCAGTGCTTCAGCTCTGATGTGTGATCTTTCAAGCCCCAGGAAGTTATAGCCTCTATCTTGAGGCTCCATTCCAGCTGACAGCATGGAGCATTGGTTCTTCCCAACTCAGCTCACACTAGAAAGCAGCAAGTGGGCATTCCAAGGAAACATAACATGTCATCTTCCTAGACTACCACCAGCACCTTGGCTAGATGGATATGCATTGACTAAAGCCAGTCAAAGGGATAAGGAAAAGTCCTAGACAGCCATGTACATATGGAAGCAGAGTTAGGCACAGCCAAAATGGAGACAATTGCTCTTTTTTTAAGGAGAGTTGCCCAGGTGGTCCTTCACAGAAAGCATGTTTTGATGTGGAGAAAAATATACACATAGTTTATTTGGGAATGCTTTCAGAATTGATTCCACAGGCAAAAGGAAGGAAGGGAAAGCAAGAGGGAGAGGTTGGTTGTAGTATAGTCTCTAGAGGCCTTACTAGGACTTGCCTGAAGAGATTTTCTCTGAGGTTGGAATACCTCTTGAAGAGTTGTTTTAAGCTAGAGAAGGAGGCCTGAACCTTCTTGTTTCTGTATAAATGAGTCCTTGAACAAAGACTGAACCTGTGTGAGAAATAACTTTTAAGAAAGAATGAGACATAGAAGAATAACCAAGGTAGCTCTTACCCACCAATAGAAATTTCTAGGGAGGGCAAAAGCTAAATCAGCACATGATGACTATCAGCCCAGGGCATACCCATCAGCTATGGCACAGCCTTTCAGTGATAGAGGGAAATCTGGGAAGTGAAGGGAGTGCAAAGGAAGGAAAGAGAAAGATAGGGAAGGATAGAGGAGGGGAAAAGATGGGATAAAGGCAGGATAAAAGGAAGGAAAAAAGAGGAAGGGAATGAAGAAAACAAATTTCTTCCTTGACTACTGTTCATTCCAGCACACAGACTGTGACTATGAAGTATAATTTCAGGAGGATTTCTAAGTCTCTTGGTCCTTCATTGGTTGGTGGAAATGTTGACTATTCCTTTTAGGTTCTCTCTGTTGCTTAGTTACTGTATTTCTTTCTTTTCTTTCTCTATACTTTCAAAGACTTCATTATTCTCTTATTTTTATGATTGCAATCTCCAACATTGAAAATACTGAATATGGACAACTGGACACCTGTGGAGAAATTTATCTCAACTCAGTTATTTCCTCACTCTTTCTACTTAAGTATTTATTTTTCTGGGTTGTCAGGTCTATACTAGGTCACTTGAAGAGCACTTCTAATTGCACAATAAGAGGACAAATGAACCACACTCTAGACCCATTCTCAATACTGTTGATGCCACCACTGAGATCTCTCTGCATCTGAAATGTTCTTGCACAGTGGGAAGTGAAGAGTGAAGCCAACCATTCTCTCTTCTTCCACAGGAGAGTCTCCAGGCAAGGAAAGTATACTAGGATATACATGTTGTCCTCTGTCTCTCTAAAAACTTACATGGATTAAAGGTGATTATAATATGCTATTTTTGGTAAGTACAAAATTCTTAATACTGAAGTACACTGTAGGAATTAAGCATGATATTAACGACGTCTTGAAGAAGTAGAGCATGAAGTGTGGACAGTTTTTTTTTTTTCTTTTCATAAGAAAGAAGCATGGGAGGTTGTGGGTAATGGTGGGAATAACAACAGAGACAAGAAAGCATCTAGTTCAAGAAACAGAGGAGTTCTGACTGAATGAAAGATGATATCAGAGTGACAGGATAAAAGCCTACAAAAAGATACTGAGGCAAGATATTTGGAGGCAAATCAACTATCAAAGTAAAGGACTGGAGCCATTAAAAGATTCTGAAGAAGATAGGAACATAAGGCAGAGTGGGTAGGAACATTAAAGCTATTGGAAGCTCCAAGGAGGGAGTTGAGTATGTGTAGATCAGAGAGAGGCAGACAATTGGAATTAGCTTCAAATGTCACTAGAGACAGGATCTTTTGGAACAGAAACAATAGAAATGAGGCCCATCTAAATATTGTGAACACACAGAAACAAAGGTTTAATTGGGGCTTTGGGTTTAGTTTTATTCATCTTGACTACTTTAAAAAATATGCATTGTACACTTATCATTCCTTTATATATTTATATCTATATCTTCATATTTATATAAAGATTATCTTTATGCTGGATTTTAAAAGCTATGCCTTTTTAATTTTTGGAACTCCCACTTTTTAATTTATTATTAGAAATATTTTAGGATGGGATTTCTGAGGTGCAGGACAAGCCACACCAAAATATGGCACTTGGGCAGATTGAATACTTTATTTTGTTTTATTTCTTGTGGCTGGCTCAGCCCGCCCTGGGGACAGGGCTTGCACAGCATGTGGTGCTGGGGTTTGGGGATCAAACCGTGGTCTCTGAGCTTGCCCAAGCTTGCCTAAGCAGGTGCTTTAGATCACTGAGCTATTTCGCCGCTCCCCAGCTTAAATATTTTAATTTAAAAAATCAAAAAACAGGAAAACCATGCTGATCGTTCCTCTACTCCTTTCCCCTGAAGCAGGTCATAAAATTCTGAAGGATTTTATGTCTTCTCCAGAAGCAGGACAGAAGACCCTCATGTAAAGATGCCCTTCCTATACCAGAGAAAGGGAATATCTTTGTCCTGTGTAAGATGGCTTCCCATTACTGTAACAAAGTACCTGAAATATTGCAGCTGGACATAGTGACATACACCGTTATCCAAGTACTTGGGAGGCTGAAGCAGGAAAATCACCGGTAGTTCGAGGCCTAGGCTACATAGCAAGAACCTGTCTGAAACAAAATGTCAAATAAATAAATAAATAAGAAAGAAAGAAAAGTTTTCTGTTGGCTCACATTGTCAGAGTTTCTAGCCCATGATCAACTGGCTATATTGCTTTATATTTATAGCAAGGCTCATTCTGGAGGGCTCATTCTGGAGAAATCTACTCACCTCTTGGTATCCAGGAAATGAGAAAAAGAAGCATGGAGAGACTAATGTCTCAGCATTCCCTTCAAGGACATGCCCCTGATGACCTAAATTTCCCCCATAAGATAACACCTTTCAAAGATTCCATATTGCAGGCTAAGGATCAAGCCTTTAGTACATGCATTTTTGAGAAGCACTCGGATTCAAACCACAGAATCTCCAAAGACAAAGGGACATGGAAGAATCTGAACAAATAGCTCTTATCAAGTTTCATACATTCTATTACCATTAAATCATTTACCCTATTTCTGCATGACTATCCAAATTTTAATCAAACCTACTATAAAAACATTCCATTTTAATTATTTTTTCAGGTCTTTATTTAGTTAAGAAGGCTTTCATGTCACATAAAACTCATATCAATAAATTTGGTTTCTTTTCTCTTGTTAATCTGTCTGTTGTTATAAGAACATGGTCAATAAACCTAAGATGAGTGAAGGAAAAGATATATTTTGTGCTCCATAAAATGATCTTAGGATTACTAAGAGAGAGGGTGCAAGTTTCTTGCACTTTGGGCCGGCAGGAAAAAGTCAAGGTACATTTCCACACGTTTTCATTGTAGGCAGAAATATTACCTTGAATTCTCATAGAGAATTTCTCTTTTTGCTAAAGCAGTTTTCAGTGTTTTAGAAATTCCATACTCTTCAACTACAGTAACTGTTTTTAATTAGTGGAAGTTAATTGCACAAATATATTGGTTTTTGAGGGCTGGCAAAACAAAATACCACAGTATGGGAGGCTTGAACAACAGAAATTTGATGTCTCACAGTTCTGGAGACTAGGCATTCAAGAACAGATAGTCAGCAGGGATGGCTTGGGGTGAAGCCTGTCTTCCTGGAATAGACAGCTAGTTACCTTTTTACTGTGTCCTTATAAGGCTTTTTCTCTATGTACATATAGGGAAAGGTGTGGTGAAAGAAAAAATCTGGTGTCTCTTCTCTTCTTACAAGGGGACTAGTCCTATTGGATTAGTGTCCTACTCCCTGCTTTGAGTGCTGCTGCTTCCTGCCTAACCTGCCAGGGACTGTTTCTCTTCTCCATGCCTATCTTCCATGCCACCTTGCCTTGGAGCAAGGTAATCACAGACTGAAACCTTTACAAACTGTGAGATAAAAAGAACTTTTCCTTCTTTAACTTATGGGTGCCAGATAAGCAATGTGAAAATAACTAAGACAAATTTTGGTACTGGAAGAAGGGTCATTGCTTTAATGTTACCTAGCCTTGTGACTCTGGAGCCTTTGGAGCTGGCAAGTAGGAAGAGTTTGGACAGGTTTGGAGATGCCACCTGGAGAAGCAGCTGTGAGCTGAACTTGATAGGAGATTCTGGTCAGGGCTCAGAAGACCAGAATGCTGAGAGTAATGCAGCCAGTAAAGGCCTGGCTGAAAACGTTTCTGTTGGGAAAAAAGACTGCATTGACAGCTGGACACCAAACTTTTGTGTTATACTTTGACAGAATATTTGTCTGCATTTTAGTCATGGCCAGAGAAATTGTAGAGAATGAGATTAAGGGCAATGGATTAATAAAGCTCAAATAAATTTCAAGCCAGCCTAATGTTCAGGTCATGACATGCCTACTGTTAAAGGCTCTCAGCCAGCTCTACCTTGGGAATCAAATGGCCCAGCAGAAGTTTTGAGTTTTGGAAGATAGGAAACTGGCAAAATTGCAGACTGAAAAGGTAGAGCAGAGGAGGACTTGGTTTTTGAAACAATTGGCATTAAAAATCAAGAATTTTAGGGGCCGGGGAGATGGCTCAGTAGAGTAAGTCCTTGCCTGGCAAGCACAAGGGCCTGACTTCAATCCCTGGTTCCACAAAAAAAATAAAAAGAATTTTGAAACTCATCAGTATAAAAATAGCCTGGACATGTAGGGACAGTAAAGAAGAGGAGACAGGGACTTAGGGCCTAAAGTGGCTCATGAATTATGGTTGACATGGCAGATGGTTGTGGAAATGACCACCTGTTTATAGGAAATTGTCCCTTGTGATGCCTCTGCATGTGTGGAACAGTTCTTTTTTAAATACCACATTGTATACATTTGCTGAAAGCTCCTGGATGCTATGACCTTTAGCTTACCTCAGCAATGGCTCACCCAACAACAAAGGATAAGGCCCTGATTAGAATACCAATCAGCCAAGACCTGTACTCTTGACTCACCCCAGCAACAGAGGTAAGATCCTGATTGGCTTAGAACCTCTGTAAAGAATGGGCTGAGTAAAGACCACATATTGCAAAAGTCATTTGAGCTCTCCTTGCTGTGTCGCTTGTCACTTGGCAGCCTCAACTCCATCTTCCACACCTTATAAATAAACCTCTCTTTTGCACTACTTTCATTTTTAGGTTCCTCATGCTGTGCCAGAGGGATCTTTGGTTTTGAGTCAGCCTTGCCCCACTAGTGCATTCCTTGCCAGAGTGAGGGCACACCCCCAAGGAATGGGGGTTATGGAGACCCCTAGCTCCACAGATCCCCACCTGAGGCAATAAGAGCATCCCAAGAGGAAGCAGGAGTCCATCATCTGCTGCCTCAAGAATGCAAAGGTGAAACTCTTTTTTGGGAAAGCAGTCCCAGAGACTTATGTTCCAGAATGGTGGCAGCTCTCTGGTGGCTGCTGTCTACTCACCATGCCACCAACTCTTGCTCTTCTGCCATGCTTACTGACCATGCCACTCTGCCTTGGAGTCAGCTGACTATGGACTGAAACCTTCACATACTGTTCACTAACATAAAGCTAAATTAAAGTTTTTAACTCATAGGTGTCAGGTATTTTATCCTTAAGACAAGTAGGATAAAATATTCAAAGATAAACCAAAAGTAAGAAGTTACTTTAAATTAAAAATACAGAAAAAGCAAGCATATAAATAGTTATCATAAGAGATTGGTTAGTTCATTCTCAAGAGCACTGTCTCAAAGGTAGATTTTGGTCAAGTTGTAGTGGGGAAAAAACTCAGTGAGTTTGGTGCTACTGATTTCATTTTAGATCCTGGTTGTCCATTGTATCTGTTGTATCATCTTCTCAGAGTTGCTGAGTTTTGACACAATAACATGTCCAGAAATTCCAAGATACCTCAAATATATTTCTATTCTTAGTCGTGCTCTGGTCCATTTGGACTCCAAGTATATTTTGGCTAATGTATAATAAACAGTGTGCCTGCCAGCAGCCACATTAGAGAAGAAGCAGGAAGGGGCTGAGTAGAGTAGGGCAGCTATATACTAACTGTAGGAAGAGGATAGATTTTGATTTTTATCCTTAAAGGGCCTTATTTAACATTCATATCCACAGCCTGCCCTTTAGTTACGAAAATTGCTCAGCAGTTTCTCGTTGTTACTGACATTAAGGACTGCTAGCAAGAGAGGTTAAGTTAAAGTTTATTTATTTGCAAATGATTTCAGGCTCTAGTGGATTTAGTACAAAGCTCAAATTGCCTTCTAGTTAGGTAGATGTGAATTAAACCTACCCACAAATGTAGTGGAAACACTTTCCCTGAAGTAACATGGTTTCAACTGATGAATCCTGGGGTGGGGGTTGGGGAGAGAAAAGGAAAGGAAAAGACCAAGGCCTTGAGTGAAACTCTACTGTTACACTAACATGGCCTGAGCCAGGGTGAGTGGCAGTCCTCAGTTCAATCTTCCCTTATCAAGTTTTAGATAATATATATATATATATATATATATATATATATATATATAT
>NDGM010547386.1:0-10004 GCA_002564305.1 Octomys mimax
ATTTTGGGAGTCAAAAAAATTAACACTGGCTCAGTTCTGAGTCTAGTTTTGAAAGTTCTTCTTGCCCTACATAGAATAATAAATACTAGGATTAAAGAAATTTTCTGGGGCTTAGAATGGGAGTGTATTACCCCCCCCCCACACACACACACCCATTTGGTGTACTGCTGGCAATCAATCTGCATGTGTTTGTATGTAGAAATGTGTGTTTTCATGGCAGGAATATTAGCTTGAAAGTTTATCCAGAATCAATCAGTTACTTCCTATTGACTGTAAGGATCAGATTAATTGTGATCTACTTTCATGAAATGTGGCTGGAATTTAGTGTTACAGGGCGAATTAAGAGCAGTCTCAGGGTTGACTTTATGAGCAGCTAATTAAGTGTACAATAGAAGTCTTGTTCCAGTAAGCTTTTTAATAAGCTTAGAAAAACTTCCTGAAATCCAGATTCTTTCCTTCCATCAGTTTAATGGGAGGAAAAACCCTCCTTCGGTGAAGTTTCATGGGAATAGACGCTCTGGCATTACGCATGTAGTTCTCTACTCTCCTGATTAAAAAATCAACCACAGCTACTTCTGTGTGGAGTATAGGTACGTGCACAGTCTCATGTTTACAGCTGTGCTTTTAACTTGTATGAGATATGAATGGGATAGGAATTCTTTTACATATACTTCAGAAGTTTTCACAGCACTGCATGGTGGCGGAAAGCAGATGTTCTTACCGTCTATGGATGAAGAAACTGATTCTGTTTGTGACCCTGCCAGAGTTACAGATGTCAAGTGGCAGAAAACGGCTGTCAGTCCTTGCACCATGTGATTTCTCATCACACTATGTGTGGTGTGATATTGGTGATGGACAAACCTGAGTTCACATCCTGACTATCCTTTACCTTTTTTCTCCCACTGTCTTTTCATTTTGGAGTGGTTTTATATTTATGGAAAAGTTACAAGTACAGAGAGGTACCACATAATCTGCTCCTGTTTCCGCTGCATTGTTAATATTGTCAATTTTATTGTTAATTTATCATTCTCTTTTTAATTTCAGATATATCATATTATTGTCTTATTTTCCAAGTCTCTTTTGGTGTCTTAGCAGTTTCTCACTCCTTCTGTGATTTGATTACATAATCAAGCATTTTAGGGAACGTTTCTCTATTTGAGTTGTGTAATGTCTTTGTCAGGATTAGGCTGATGTTACAGGATATAGAAGAGTACTATGGAGGTGACATGCGCCTGGTCACAAGATAATGGGGGATCTTGATATCAAAATGAAATGTTATTCATGATGTTAAACTGATTGTTTGGGGCTCTGTGCCGGCCGCGTCATGGAGCTGGCGGGCTGGGTGATTGGCGGTGAGTTTGAGGACTCGGTGTTCGAAGAGGGGCCTGAACGGCGGCCTGGGTCCCCCCTACCCGAAGATGAGAGGGCGGCGACCCCACCCCCGGGCCTCCTCAACTTCGGGGCCACCGGGGTCCTGGCCCGCACGCCCGGTGGAGCCCTTGCCGGGACTCACCGGCTCACTCGCAAAGGGCCGCTCCCTGCTCTTTGCCCACGCTGCCTCCTCCAAAAGTCGCTTCCAGTTCTCCAGGGAAATATTGGTGTCTGGGCCTTCTGCCCCTCGTCCGTCAGCTTCTGTGCGTTGCGCTGTTCGCATGAAGTCCTTCCAACGCGCGGCATGTCCTACCTTGTGCAGTTGCGGGGCCTGACGGTCTGGGCGAAAAGAGGAGGGAGCTCCGTGCGTGCTGCGGAATCAATAGGATATTCAGGGGGCACAGGTGCTGTGCCGGAGTCCTTCACACGGACCATCCTTTCTTGGCCCGCAGCAGTTGGCTTAACAGATGCCAGGCGCTCCGCAGTTGTGTTTGTTTCAGGTCCATTTCTCCTTACCATATGCAGTCGTTCAGCGTTACCATCAGTACCTGCTTGTGTAAACTATGGAGGTTGGGGAAGGGGCTGAAGCCGCATGTGGTGAAGCACAGAAAAGCCCGGCTAGGGGTGGTTACCGTTTGCCCTTCAGGGTGTTGTTTCCTTACTTGGCGTGGTGGCACATGCCTGAAATCTCAGCAGTCAGAAGGTTGAGACAGAAGAATCTTGACTTCAAGGTCAGCCTGGGCTGCACAGTGACACTGTCCAAACAAACAAAATGATGATGATTTATCGTGGGAGTGAAATGATGCATATGAAGATGCTTACTTGTGATGTGCTATATCCGGTACTTGGGAAGTAAAACTCAAGAGTCTGTTCGCCTTCCCTTGCGTTTACTACATGCTTCTGAAAATATACTGCTGACAAGTGCAGTCAGCTGTTATTCGAGTTCTGGTTCCTAGGAGTTTGGGCTAGAAAATTACTGTTTGTAGTCTGCTCAGATGCTGCAGGAACCAGAGCTTTGCAGAACCCCTAGGCTCCTACCCTTGCCCACAAGGTTCTGCCCCTTTCTTCTTATCTGGGGGTGGTACCTGAAGGCCTGGTCTGTCTGTATTTCAGGCCTGTGAGAGAATAAAAATAGTCATTTGGACAAAAATTTTTTTAAAAAACTGATTGTTTGGCTCTGATAGTTTTTGCCCATCTTCTGCACTGTATTTTTTTCTTTTCTTAACCCTGTGCTTTGGAAGTTTCCAAGTCTAGCCCATCCTAACAGGGAGAGACTGATCCTCGCTTCCTGGAGAAGAGTGTTGAGAATGCTCAGATAAGAGAAATTTGTCTCTTTTTATTTTATCTATTTACCTTTCTGTTTAGTTATTCAAACATGGATCATGTTTATCAGTATGGATCCATGTGTATTTTAAACTTTAGATTATAACTCAGTACTATGTTAATTTATTTTGTGCCCAAATTGTTTATTTGTTGGCCATTGAGAACTATTTGAAGGATACAGTTATTGTATCCCTTTGACATGTCCTCATTCTTTCTGAATGCTTTATTATTCGGTAACAAAATGCTTTATTACCCCCTCTACCTTAATAGGGATTTATGGATTACTTTTTATAACTTTATTTAAAGCCTCAGCATACATAGAATAGTAATAGTGTCTTCCTCTCTTACTGGTTTTGTTAGTGAAAGACAACATATACAAAAAAAAGAGTATTACTTGACACACAGTAGGTGGTAGTTCTTAATTTATTTGTGGACATATTTTGGGGATGCAGTATCAACTGTGAAGGATAGTTTTTTTGTGTGTAGGATTATGGAGGAATTATATGTGGCCTCATATTAATAATGAAATGTAAGAGGGCTACTTTTAGAGGTACTATTAATAATATGCGAGGTACAAGGTGAAATGTTACAGTATGTCGTTGGGGTTTTTATTTAATAGTTGTCTGGATTGATTACCATGTAGTTCATTACTTTTCTGGCACCCAGAATTAAGGAATAGTTTATTGAGCTTACAGTTTGTGGAGGTGTCAGTCCATAATCAGCTGGCTCTGAGGCAGGGTGGCCTGGCATGGGGCAACAGTTCAAGGAGGCAGAAGACAGCAAAAGCAATGAGCAAAAAAGTGGGCAAAGCAAGCCTCTTTTCTTCCCTTATGTTGTATATCAGCTGTCCACCAGGGCTGTCTCCCTGCCTCCTCTTTCACAAGCTCAGGATGACCCTTGATCCTGCTGAGTTTATCTTCTGAACTTCTCAAGTTGACAGTTTGCCAACCATGACATGTTTAGTCAAATCAGGTTTCAGTAATGTGTTAGTTTTCATTTAGGTGTCTCCTGTTTGGAGGGAAGCATTTGCATACATGTACACACATACATGATATGTTCTGCTGGAAGTTGCATACATAGGATAAAAGTAAGTGTGGACACTCTTATAAACAGTTTGACAGTAATTGTATGTGTACTAAATAAAGTTGGCACTTTAATTTTATAAAGCTTGGTCTCTTTTGAAAATTTTACAAAACCTATTCCTTACTACTAGTAGTGTAAGAAGGAAGCCCTGTGTGTACTGTAGAACAGCACAGTTTACCAAATAGCTTGCTGTGGAATAGTTCTTATAAACTCAGTTTAAAAATCAAAGTAATATGATTTCTTCTGACCCATTTCATGATCCCAGGATATCTTTAAGCAGTTTGTGTGGGTCACTTGTGAACTTCTTGAGAACAACCGACACTTGTTTCGCTTGAAGCTTGTGGCTTTGGGGACAGAATTTAGCATCTCTTAAATTCATCCAGGACAGAACTCATTTCCTAGGTAATATATTATCAGCATAGGTGTATAACATTGAATTATTGTTTGCAAGGTTAAAATATATATGTATCATGTCTCTTGTGTTTGTGGTTTTCACATAGCTGTCATTCAGAAAAAATGTAGTACTGTTAGTGCTCCTGTTACCTAATTGAAACTTGCCATATCGATAATTTTGGCAGCATGTATTCTTTGCTTAATTAAAAATAGCTAAAGTGGTTTTTAAGAACTTTCACATTCAAAATGATATTTTTATGAACTAAAATTTGGAAATACATATTATTTCTAAGGTAATTATACCAGATTTTAGGATTTTGGGTATACTGTTTGTTTGCTTTTAATGCTGTTCTCTGTTACTGACATCATACATTTGTTATACCTAAACCGTGAAACATAAGGAAGTTTCTGATTCTGGACTTTTTAAGTACTTGAACTGTAGAACAAACTTTCTAGCCAGCCTGGACATCAAGTCTTCTGCTGATTGGAGGCAGGAGATACGTTAGCTGGCCACTCATTTTCTTCTAGCTCTTTGATATTAGCCTGTTCTGTGTATTTAAAAGAAGGAATGGTTTGACTTTAAAATGTAATTTTCTATTAGGAATTTATTCTATGTAGTATGACTTCAGAGGAGCCATATGGAGTCACTTAGGTCAGGTGTGGAACCATTTATCCTGTGTGCTGAGTTTTTGAATGTACGCATTTCCAAAATAGCTGTAATGGCAGCACTAACTGTTAACCTTCAGTGCCCATGTAATCTGATCCTGTCCTGTCTTGTAGCTCTTTTCTGTGTCTTAGCTGGGAGGCCAGCTGTATGTTACTGGCATTCTGTGTTACTACAAGGAACAAGCAGGAAGGGGGCCACAGCTCAGGGGCCTCTCTTCTTTCATGCCTTTGTGTGGAAGGACTGCTTTGCTTTGTGCTGAAGTCCAGCATTTTGCTGTGCTGAATCCTGTTTAGCTGCTTGGGGACCAGAAAGTATTGGCACTGAGATGACAAGGCATTTCTTTCCCAAGAGCACTGTTCCCAGTGATAAAGGCAGCTGGATAAGATGAGAAGAAACAGCCATTCTCCTGTCTCTCGTGCAGCTGGAAGTCTTTCCACATCTGGTGGGGAATGTGACAGTCCCCTTGGTGTCAGGCTTGTTCCATGTGAACACAGCCACAGAGGAAAGAGCACAGAGGCTGCTGAGGCCAAGCATGTGGGAAGTATGTTGAGCCAAGGTCTGTGTTTCTCCCTAAGTAGCTCGTCCTACCTTGGTCCATGTTTCTATTAACATCATCACCAAAGCAAATATTGGAGGAGCTGAGGCCATTTCATGTGGCGTTGTAAGTCAGCCTTGTATTCTGAGAGGTAAGTACTTGGGCCACAGATCTGTCAAGTAAAGCATGGCAGTGAGTTTTGCTGAATCCAGTTGAAAAGAAAAACACCAAGATTATTTTGTTAGCTGTGTTGGCAAAAAATAGTGTGCATATATTTCTATTTTAAAGCAGACCTTATAAACAAAAGCTTAAATGTTTTCCCTCAGCACTGTTTAACTTCAAATGTATATAACTTTTTAGATTAATAAAGGAAGCTGGCAAACAAGATCCAGAGCTGGCTTACATCAGCAGCAACTTTATAACTGGACACGGCATTGGGAAGAATCAGCCTCGGAACAAACAGATGGAAGCAGAGTTCAGAAAACAAGAAGAGGTACCACAACGAACTATGCAGTGGCACTTGCCAGCACACACACAGCCAGTCTGCCCGCAGAGATTCCCCGTTGCGAAGCTCCCTGGCAATTTCTTTTCTTTTTGTAATATAGGATATGTGTATAGACTGCTATCTCCTCTGAGTGACTCTGGTGTTTTGCATAAACTGGAGAAACTCTGTTAAATCAGATTTATTTTTTTGAGACAGGGTTTCGCCGTGTAGTTTAGGTCAGGTTTGAACTCACTATGTACCCCAGGGTAACCTTGAACTTGTGATCCTCCTGCCTCAGCCTCCTGAGTGCTGGGATTACAGGCGTGTGCCATTATATCCTAGTAAATTAATTTTGTGTCTTAATTGTCATCAGCTAGTTCATTCCCCTTTACTGGATTGGCATCACATAGTTACTGTACATCTCATAGAAACGTGAAATACGGGTAGTGCTAACTCCTATAGACGCCATGTGGCTATGAGGAAACAAGTCACATCTTTTTCCCACATGTATTTTCCTTCTTTTTTATTTAAAGTCTTGCCTTGGTTGAATATTTTTCTTTTTGAGCTGTATCTTACAGATTTTAACTTAAATTTTCTCAAGCTTTTTAATGTCTTATGTGGGAAACATTATAAAAATGCTCAAAGCTGATTTAGTGTTCAGGCTTGCAAATAAAACCTTCAATTAAAATTTGTCCTCTAACTTAAATTTAGCCAAATAGTTTCTGCTAAAGGCACTTTTGTTACAACTTTTTGATAGTAGTCCAGGTTTAGGGATTGCAGGAGCCTTTCTGATTGATCTGTCTGAAAACCAGGTGTGATTAAAATATATGGTGAATGCTTAAACTTTAATTTATTATAGTAAAAGGCATGCTATCATTAACTCTTTAAAATATTCCTTTTACCTTAAGCACTCTTATTATCCCTTTGTTTTTGCCACTTTTTTTTTTTTTTGTACCTTAGGGAAGGGTCTACAAGGTGTTCCGGGTCTCACTGTTAGATCAGACTCGTACTGATCCACTTGTTCACAGCCTCCCAAGTGCTGGGATTACAGGCACACGCCACCACGCCCAGTCTCAGTTGCCTTCTCAGTACGCCCCCGAGGGTGGGGCCAGCATGGCAGGCCTGGGGATCTAACCCCTGGCCCTGGTGTCTGGGTGCTTTAATCCGTTGAACTATTTGGCCAGTCCTTGCCACTTTCTTAAGCTGTTCTCGAAGTCCTTTTTTATGTCTTTAGTTGTATACTTGAGGCTGCCTCATATGTCCTGAATGGATCCAAAGCATTTACTCTTCATGGTCATTTTGACTTTGCAGAAAGAGTTGGAGGTCTCATGGTGCCAGATTTGTAAATAAGGTTGATGAGAACATTATAATATTGAGTCTGCCTTTTCATTGAATGGCACTTGGCAGCAACATTTACTGTATTTTTTTAAAATCAGACCTCATATAGATAAACACAAAAGAGAACTTCCGGAAGTGCTTCAGAAAATGGCAAGAATGATGGGATGAGTGTGTTCAGACAGAGGGGCAGGAAAGTATTGTAAGGCAGATTTATAGCAGTGTCTTTTACTGTAAGAATTTTTTCAAAATTCTGACATTCACTGCATATTTTAATCACCTTATATCTTGGATCTGGAAGTGAGCTAATTTTCAGTCTTAAGTGAAAAAGCTTTCACTTACTTTAATCAATTCTGACTCCTTAAATTGAAAATTTTTCAATGTGATTAGACAATAAGCAATGCTCTGCTTCATTTTTAATTCCAAACAAATTGGGAATTTTAATAATAAGAGTTATGAAATCTTTGGAGTACTGTTAGTCTCAGAGGCATCAGGGATCATTCTGGAGGATCAGAGTGTCTGTGGAACTTCAGAAGTGAGTTGGGCTGGAGGAGATAGCTGGGCAGCACAAGTATCTGATGGGCAAGCATGGTGTCCAGAGTTTGATCCCTGGTACCAAAAAAAAAAAAAAAGTGGGTTCATTTAGACACGTAGTTGGATCTATTTGTGGTTATTAAAGAAGCCAGCCCCTTCAACCCGAATGTGTTCTGTGATTGGTTTTAGAAGTTCTGTGAAATAGCACTTTGATTTTGCGTTCATATTCAGATGAAATTCTTGTCATTAAATCAGTTTCTATGTTGTGTGGCTGCACCTGTGTTTCTGTGAGGTTGTTTGCCATCATCTTTAGATTGATCTTAGACATCTGGCTTGCTCAGGGTATGTGTCAGAAATAAACGTTAAGTATTTTTATACTCTTTTCTTTGGAGAATTTCTTAGAATTACTTTCCTTGGTGGATTTTTTTCAGGTACTTAGAAAATTTCGAGCACATGAGACCAACCTGCTCATTGCAACAAGTATTGTAGAAGAAGGTGTTGATATACCAAAGTGCAACTTGGTGGTTCGTTTTGATTTGCCCACAGAGTATCGGTCCTATGTTCAGTCTAAAGGAAGAGCAAGGGCACCAATCTCTAATTACATAATGTTAGCAGATACAGACAAAATAAAAAGTTTTGAAGAAGACCTTAAAACTTATAAAGCTATTGAAAAGGTAAGATCAAAAAGTTAACTTGGTAACTTTTTTAGTCTGTGTATATGAGATGCATTGAAAAATAGTGACTGTTTAACTTTTTTTTAACAAATCACAGTAAAAGACACATTATCATTAAACCCCTTCAAAATATTCCTCCTGGCTTTGAAAACACTTATCCTGTCCTTGCTACTTCCTGCTGCAGTTCTTGAAACGCCATGAGTATCCTTAGTTGCACTGTTGTGACTGCCTCAGTTTTCTGAAGTGATTTAAAATTGTTGCCTTAGGTGACCATTTTGACTTTGGGGAAGAGCAACACGTTGCATGGTGCCAGACCCAGTGAGCAAGGTGGCTGAGGACACACTGTAATGTGCTTCAGAGCCTGTCTCTCCATTGGATGGCACTTTCCAGCGGGATTCACTATATTTTGGTTATACCTCCTAAAAGACACAAAAGAAGACTCCTAGAACTGCTTCACAAAGTGGGAAGAATGATGGGATAAATGCTTTCAAAGTGAGAGAGTGGGTATTTTGAGGAGAATTAATGACAGTGTCTCAGTGTAACACATTTTTAAAAATGTAAGCACTTACTATGTTGTTCCATCACCCTTTGTTGATAAAAACAGTTTTATCTGTAGAGAAGTGTCTCAACAGGGGTGTGAAGTGTGTATATTACAAGGACCTTGAGACTGATTACCAAGACCTGGCACCTTTTTACAAGTGTTTGAAAGTCCTAGTAAAAGATCTATGAACATGGTCACATGGCTTCCTGGGAAAGGATGTCTGGGCAAGGATTGTGATAAGTAGTGACGCTGAGTTGTGGAGGAGCCAGAGAGTGACTTAGTAGCTGCCCTTGTGAATGGCTGCCAGTCACATGCTGTATGTGTGGTGCAGCCTGGGCCTACACTGTGTGGTAAATATTTCCATGTGTGAGGGCTCAGAGTTATTCTGCCGGAGAAGATTTTTGTAGACTTTGGAGTTTTGATAAACATTTCAAAAAAATGGATGTGTCATGGCCAAAGGGCTTTTCTGTAGATGCAAACAGCTAACATATGGCAAGGAAGATATTTTTTCTCATCCTCACCTCTGTTTTAAAATGTTCAGATCTTGAGAAACAAATGTTCCAAGTCAGCTGACACTGGCGAGGCTGATGTCGAGCCTGTTGTGGACGATGATGATGCTTTCCCGCCATATGTGTTGCGGCCTGATGACGGGGGTCCCCGAGTTACCATCAACACGGCCATCGGGCACATCAACAGGTATGGGGGTGGGCTTTTGGGTGCAAACCCGTAAACATGACAAGACGTCAGCGAAACAGCCCTGCAAATCTTATGTTCTTTATAGTTTATAATCGGTGGCCTTTTTGCTTTATTATGGTTTACAGTATTTTTATAAGAAAAATTTTTTTTTCTCTTGCAAAAGCAAGATTGTGTAGTAGTAAATGCTTAGGACTCATCAACAAGGCTAACAGGAGGACATGCTTCTTTTAATCCAACCTAATTTTGTAATGCTCTTTTTTTTTTTTAATTTGTTGTTTTGTACCATAAATGTTGGGCACTGCTTAATTCCCCATTAGCAGTGAAGTGAGATTATTATAAATTAATTTGTAGTTTTTTTTTTTTTTTTT
>NDGM010547538.1:0-10312 GCA_002564305.1 Octomys mimax
ATATCAAAGCAGGTATGGCTAAGCTGAAACTGCCTTTTCAGAGATCATCGGCTGAAGTGTAGGCATCAGTACAGCTTCGAGGGCTGTAAGAGCAGTGTGCAGTGAGCAGGCTGCACTGGCCTGCGAGGTAGTCGGCTGTCTCTCTGTGGCCACACCCAACGCCCGCATGTCAGAGGCAGGGATGTTGCCCTACACCATGGTCTCAGGGGTTCCAGCTCTGGACTGCGGGCTCCAGGCAGGAGAAGCTGGCACAGCAAAACTGCTCGGGGTCCTCACCCCTGGGTGGCACAGGAGGGGTGAGGAGGAGCCCGGTAGGACCCAAGGCCAGTGTCTGTGGCCACCCAGACACACCTGGAGGTGTGTCTCCAGTCCCCAGGGAAGCTCCGAACTAGTTAAATTAGGGCTCCACTCTGACCACTCTAGTGGTACAGCAGGGAAAAAAGCTGAAAAAAAATACAAAGCAGTGTGGACTTGCTTCCAGAAGAAAAGATGTTAACGTCCACTGGCCCAGTGGGCTCAACAGCTGAATCAGAACACCTACATGGAAAATCTCCTGAAGGTCAGGGTAAAGAAACTGTGCACCATGTGCGGCACGCATACAGCTCAGTGGTCGCATCTTAGCACGAGACAGGTGCCCTACGCCTTGACAGGTCACCCCAGGGCCTGGAAATCCTGGGCGTCGGCCCCCACAATGCCCCCACATCACCGGGCTCAGTGGAGCCATGGACCCTTTGCCCTCCTGTGCCAAGACAGACTGGGACCACGGCTCCACCCAGGGCCAACCCCCCAGGAGAATCCTCCAATGTGTACACTAGCCAGGAAAAAGAAGAAAGCTCTGAATATGAAGCACAGCCCACTGAGAAAGCCCTGGTGTCACACTGCTATCATGCTAAAAGTCCTATCCAAAGCCATAATAAACTGGGGCTGGCCGTGCCCGGTCACTTCCATCCTCCTCCAGCCCCCGACATTTCACACAGATTCTGCTTAAAATAGACCACCTGCTAGGGCCCTGACAGACGCTCTGCCAAGGACGAGGATTGAGGAGCAGAGACGCTGGCTGAGTCTCTGTAAAGAAAATGAGAAAAGACACATACAGCTAAGCCCTGTCCTTAGAAGGCGTCCTTAGCTGCTCTGGGAGAGGAAGAAAGGCTTGCAGCGGTACAAAAAATAGCATAATTATCTGCTGGGTGCATACAGAAAACCGCAGAAATGTCAAAAGGTAAAATGTTTTAGGGAACCGCAAAATGGCTAGGCCAGAGCACTGTCTCCCTCCGGAGGGAAGGGAACCTGTGACCCCTGAAGCCATGTGGAGGGGAGCGGGAGGGCGGGGTGGACCGAGGCGTGCAAGGGACAGGATGGGGACGCAGGGACTTCCACGTTTTCTGTAGCCTTCTTGGACAGCAGAGTGCTGAGAAGGGAACAGCTTTCTGAATTGACTGAATAAATCAGGAACACATGTCGTAAGATTTTAGACTCTCAGCTGACCCTGGTCAGTCCTGAGAAGCTGCGGAAAGTCGCTTGTTAAATTCCAGATCTCTGCAGCGAGCCAGCCAAGCACAGTCACGCTGCTGAGGAGAGGCCCAGCGACTCGAGCCCGAGCCCAGCCGCCTGCCCTGGCTGTCCACTCTGCGCCCGGCCTGATCACCGCCCCTGGACAAATGCCTTCTAGATGGACAGAACTCAATTTTGACCCGAAGCAGTCTGTGCTGCTTCCCAGCGCCCTGTTGTGGCCTGGCCTGGGAAACCACGGACACACAGTCCACGAGGAAGCCCAGTGGTGCTCCCCAGGCGCCTGCCTGACAGCCCAAAACCACAGCAGCATCATGGCTCTCCCAGTATTCCCAGCACCATGCATGAGAGGGTCTGACTGGAGCTTGTTCTGCCAGGCAGCCACGGCAGCAGGAGACACCTGAGACGGCGACGCGGGTGCTGCAGTGACTATGGCACGATGCCTGCTGGCCATTGGTGCGGCCTCAGCTTTCCTCAGACCTCACCCAAGAGAACAGCTGCCGCCATGCAGTCCTCCTCACCCCCAGGGGGAGCAGGACTCTGTCCCTTGAAGCGGTGTTCAGGTGAACACTTGGATCTGAAATAAAAACTAGTCATCCCGATGAAGCAGTGAGCCCAAGCGCTATTCACGCTGTCAATGACATTTATTAAAAATGCATTTACCTTTGCAAAAGTAGACACCATCTATTAAAATCCAGAGACCAACCTACCTGACAAATGCTATGGGAAGTTTCACAGGCACACCCAGCGGCCGTAAAGTGGCCACCATAGCAAGTGCACATTGCCGCGAGCCACTTTATGCCGTTATTTTCTTTGATTACATACATATTAACAATGAATTTAAGGGTCAGCGAGATAGCTCAGCAGGCTGAGTGTTTGCTTAGGTAAGGGCAGGGGTCAGGGCTTGGTCCCTGGTACCGCATGCTGCATTGGCCCTGTCCCTGAAGTCCAGGCGCTCTGAGATAGTGATTGAGACAACGTGGTGGCACATGCCTGTAATCCCAGCACTAGGGTGGCAGAGAACAGGAGGATCACTATGAGTCCAGGCTGCATAGTGAGACCCTGCACACATACAAAACCTAAAATAATAATAATAATTTAATTAAATTGCAATTAATCTGAAATGTGCAAATGTCTTTATGAGTCCCTGGGGAATATTGAGAATTTAGTTACAACTTCTGACTGATGTCATGTGAAATATGAGAGTGATCTATATGACCAGACCTGAGATACGTTTCTCAATTGTAAAATAACTGAACCTATATAGGGTTATGAGAAAAGCCAGGGTTAGATTTTGGTAGTTAGTCAAGGACTCATGTTTTTGACAATAAAATGTTTACACTATGCAGAAAACTATTTCCAAGCATGTTGAGAGTTGATAGTTGGTAGCAGTATTTATAAGTTACTTTTGTGCTGGGTGGGACGTGTACGAGGAGTATTTGTAGATGGTATTATGCATATGCATTTTATTTCTCATTTAGTACAATCATATTATAGAATACATACACTTTATTAGTGTTTAAAACCTTTATACTACATGTTGTTGGTATTCTAATAGATTTTGCGTGTATACATTCTATATAAGATACATTCTAGATATGCATTCCATATAAGATATGTAAAACTACATATAATTTTTCCATCCAGTAGAGTGATTTTTCTCACTTTTCCATGAATAACTAAAAATAATATGGGAACAATTCTGAAGCTAAGTGTGGTTTTCAACAGTCTTAACCACTAATTAAAAATATTCATTGAGCTCTGACAGCAGACTGAACTTGTAGTTTCCAGCTGGGATAAGTTAAGGGCGGGAGCCGACACCCCCGCGCGGAGAGGAGCCCGGCTGGCCATCTTTTTATTGGCTGGTGATGGAACTTCAAAAACCTGAAATCAGACACATAAGTGGATTTCTCTTTTTAATATTTTTGAATCCACAAAGCAAAACTAACCAAATCAAGTCACAGTCTATGGAAATGCCCATAAAGGAAAAGAAAAAATAAATTTAGAATGTTTGGAAACTTCTTAGCAGCTTTCTTTCCAGAATTTTCATTCACGCATCAACCTTAGTCCAACATAAACTAACTAGAGTCAGGCTAAATTCAAAGATTTTCAACCAATGAATTACAAAATTGCAAAAAATAAGAACCGATAATCTAAGGATAATATTTTTATACGTCTCCCTCCTATTCAGGCCCATCAAGCGGAAGCTATAAAAATAAACTGCGGCCCACCCTACAGGCAGAAGCACAAACACGGCGGCTCCTGTGGTATCGTTTCCTGAATGGCTGATGTGATTTCTGGGAGAGTGTTTCTGTAGGCTAAATTACAGGATGATAGAGTCATGGAATTTTTAGAACTCAAGGAATCTGAGCAATTGCCCGAGTGCTACGAGCCGGGCTGTCCACCGGATGCCCGAAAAACAGAACAGGAGCCAGTGCCTTGGCAGGTGCGGAGGCCCTCCGCGGCAGCTCCCCGACGGTGCCTGGACGCTGCAGGGCCACCGAGGACGAGCTCAGCGGAGTGGTGCTGGGGGCCGGGCAGCCAGGGCGTACTCACCTTACAGCGTCGTAGCAGACCTCTAGATGGACCGTCCCTGAACATTGTTAGAGTGTAGCAAGGCATGCCATTAGCTAAAATCCACACTGTGTAGTGAAATCTTTAGCCTCACATGGCACCTTTAAAGTCACCTTATAATACCTGCATAAATGACATGCTGAAGTAGAGGTTAAGTGTTATGTTCTGTGTCACAGAGCTCAGCATGCACACAGGGGGCTGATGTTACTTATTTAACTGGCATCCCTACTGCTTAGGATGATACTTCTCTCAAAAAGGCTAACCAAACTGAAAGGCTAATCACTCCCCTCGAACACCCGAGGGACGGTTGAAGTTGGTCACACTAGTAGAATATGAAGGTAAATTCCGATTATGCTTAGAGCAGGTGGTCTCACTAACTCTCCAATAACTCAGTTTATAGAGATGCGGGCACCCTATTCCGCACGGCTGTGCCCACCTTGCTCCTGTGTGGACAGATGGACAGGACGCCCAGGGAACTCCACAGCCACAAATCCTTTCTGCAAGAAGGCTTCCAGGTCTTGGAAAAGTCATTCCAAATAAAAAATCAGTTCGAATTACTTCATAGAAAAGAAGAATTTTAAACGGCTCTCAAGCATGTCATGTGGTTAACGAGGAAAAAAAAAACACAAAATCATTTTGCTCAGAAATCTTTCCCTCGGGTAATATCCCGGCTCTGCTCCTATTAGGAAGGAATCATAGAATTTCTTGGAATAGAAACACTGTCTGGAAACTCACTGTGCGAGGGTACGGGTACTCGGCTGGCCGGGCCTTCACCCCACCCAGCTGGCTCTGAAGCTCGAGGCCCAGACCAGGAGGGTGGCTGCGGGAGGCAGTGCGCATGTGCACGCATGCCCCGTCCATGCCCAGAGTGTGGGCCCGCATTCTCCGTTCACGCCCAGAGTGTGGGCATACATGCTCCGTCCACTATCAGAGTGTGGGCACACATGCCCCATCCACACTCCATGCCCAGAGTGTGGGCACGCATGCCCCATCCACGCTCCATGCTCAGAGTGTGGGTCCATATGCCCTGTCCATGCCCAGAGTGTGGGCCCACATGCCCCATCCATGCCCAGAGTGTGGGCCCGCATGCCCTGTCCACGCTCCACGCCCAGAGTGTGGGTCCATATGCCCTGTCCATGCCCAAAGTGTGGACCCACATGCCCTGTCCACGCCCAGAGCGTGGGCCTGCATGCCCCGTCCATGTCAGCATGTGTGGACGCATGCTCTATCCATGTCCAGCTCAGCCTGCGGCCCTCTCAGCTGCACAGAGGCTGCACATGCCGTGCCGCAGCCCCGGAGCGTCCACTCTCCGTATGATGAGCGGCTGCCTTGAGGGCACTCTGTTAGACAGTTACGCTGACCCTAGGAACTATTACTTTTCCCCTAAGAACTGCAAATACAACTTGTGTCTTGTAAGTTAGCTCAACTGTAGACAGAATTAGCAATGACTGATACCGAAAGTCCATTTTCTTACTTTCTGTCCTAAGCAACTTTCCCCAAATCATGAGAATTTCTCGGCTCTCTGGATAAGTTTATTTAAGTGTCTAGGATCCTGAATTAGGAAAAAAGAAAGCTTTCCATTGAAAACAAATAAAAATACTGGGTGGGCTTGTGGAGTTCCAAATCTATTTTTGAGACACATTTAGTTGCCAAAATTGATATAATGTATCAGCTTGCCTTTTGAGTTCAAGAAATTCCCAATTACTTGACTCAACCTTTTCAAAACTGAGCGCGTGATTTCTCTCTACATGAAGTAACTTTAAAATACTGTGTCCCATTTGACTATTTTTAGTCTGGCTTTATAAAATTTACAGTGAGCATAGCCAAAGATCAGAAGAGCAACGAATTCATAAAAGGGTGTGTCCTGCCTGAGCTATCGCTGCGGAAGTACACTGATTTCATTCACTCCCTTAAAGTCGACCTGGGACTCAAGAGCACAACCAAAACAGCCCGCATTGTTATATTTATGATTGCATCTCATTAGAATTTCATAAGTGATATTTAGTCATACAAAAATAAATTCTTCAGCCATTATAATGTATATTATACATTTCTCTATTATGGTGACTGTTACAAACACATGCAACCAAAAGAAGCCCAGAACTTTTTCATGCTATTTAGGTAATCCCTCACAGAAAACATTCCCACTACACACCCCACAAGCTGTCCTGCTCCGCTTCAGCAAGCTCCAGCTCATCTTCAGAACATCTTGCAGCCGATTCCTCACCAGCGCATCCCTGCCTGGCTCCTCCACTCCTCCGTGATAACCTGACCCAGTGCGCTTCCACTGGCGACCGCGCCTCATTATTTTGTAATTTTCAGCTCTGATGTCTGCCTTCACACTGAGAAAAACGAGCTGGCGAGGAGCAGAGCGTCACCTCTGTCCTGTCTTTCTCTGGCCTCTGCTTGGCACTGTCTAGCACATGATGAAGAACTAGGGCGGGCTTCCTCCTGGATTCTTTCATCAGTGTCCCATGTTCCCCTAGCAATGGCCCTAGAAGGGCACTCAGTGACGAAGTGGCCACTTGTGCACAAAATTCTACTGAAATAATTTAAATTCTTTTTCGAGAATGTCCAATCATGAAGATCATCATTTGCCTTCATATTGATTACCAAGCATTCTATAGCATATTACCAACTGTACAGATCTTCAATCATAGCTCCATATGTATTTCGGTCCTTAAGAGACTAGAATCACACCTTGACTGACAGATTCCCACTCTTCTGCTCCCTGCCCCAATCACTGTCTCACGCACCCCAAGCCTGAAACTCACCAAAGCTTAGAGAAAGATATTTTAAACCTCACTCTGGACATGGGGTGGAAACTGAGCCGTGCAATTTCACTCACGATGCTTCTGGCACGCTCTGCAGGGCGCCTCAGGCGGAGCAAGTGGAAGGAGCCACGCTGGATTTCACAAGTACTATCGCTTGCCAGGAACAGGAAGATAAGCAGTGGTGGGGAGAACGCCACAGGTCAGCAATAATTGGAACAACCTATTTTCCAAGCCCTCTTATGGGCCTTCTCCTCTCTCTAGTTTATAGTTTTAATAGCTCCACTCCCATTTAATTAAATGGGGCCCAGAAAAACTTAACGTGATAGTCATTTAAGAGCACTGGACTCTGAAATTCAAGAGTGCAGATTTGTGTGCCGGCTGACTCACCCACAGTCTCGAGGATGCTACGTGGTCTCCTCTTGAGACACCACCTGACAGAACAGAGTGGGCTCCCAGACATGTGAACTTCCTTTGAGGTCTAAAATTCAGAGATCTTATTTATTATATGCCCAATCACTGGTACTTCCAAATTTTCACCCACATCATTGTATGCTACTTTCTGTCTTTAGCATAGAATCTTTCTCCCTCTCTCTTTGCCTTTTTAAATCCAGACATTTCAACACCCATGTACTTTCCTTGTTGCTCCTCTTCCCAGCAAATTTCTCCTCCTTCAGCCTCTTACATAGTTCTGTGCACAGCGCAGTATTAACACAACCACGAGAATGGGCTGCCTTGCTGAATGTTGCCTTTCCGCTCTCAGCAGCTATGTTTCGTATCCAACAGTCTCGTGCTTCTTGGCGCACTACCATGCTCCTGTAAGTGATGTAAGGGTCACAGCAGGTAAGAGGGTTCTGAGAATTCTGGATTGTTTTAAAAGCCTACTTAATTGAATTTTAAACTGAAAACAATTTAGTGAGTTGAGTGATTGGCAAATGAATTGTATTTTCCATGATATTTCAAGCAAGCTATGACTAAATTTACATTCTCTTGGTAGCATTGATTTTTAGAGTTTCACTCTGATTCCTATAGCCTTCTGTTTTGGAGGGTCATTTTACTTTGGAAGTAGAAGAAAGCTTGTGGCTGGGCGCTGTGTGGGTTCTGGCTGTGAGCAGTGTGGCGGCTGAAGTTGTTCCGCACGTGGCCTAAGGAGTGAAGTAGGCTTGCGAGCAAAGGAACCAGGGCTTAGTACCAGCTTCGCCAGGAAATCCTGAACAAGAGGAAGAGTAAGCTAAGGCGCCTCAGCCCTGCTTCCCTCTGACACACATAAGGCAGGGCTGGGGTCCTGGCGTATTTAACAGACGATGCAAATAAGATGAGAAAAGTTTTTGAAAAACTGTGGAATGTGTAAGTGATGCCCATCGTTAGTACTTCCAGGTTTGCTTCCCTATCCCCAGTTCAATCATGCCTTTCTTATCAAAGTGCACTCCTTGAGATTTCATTTAAATTTGGCAAAACTAAATAGTCTTATAGGGAAAAATGAGCCAAGAATCGGGGCTCTGCTCTGTCTGATGTGGAGACACACCAAGACGCCGTGGGGTAAGATGTCCGTTTAAAGTACCGGTGCCAAGAGTAACTTAGAGGTTAATACTTGCTTTTCAATCATCTGAAGAAAAAACTGCTTTTCCAGCAGTAATATTGTTTGCCTCTTATGTGTGGGCTGTAGAGCATTACTTCTGTACCCCAGAAAAATTGGCCAAAAAGCATCCCTGCGGTGCTTAAGGCAACAGTTGAGGGCGACAATTTTTTCTTACTGGAGTCCTCTGTGCGGTGGTGTGATGGGGTGTGACGCACGCTCGAGTCCTCGCTAGGGCACCTTGCATCAGTAGGTTCCCTGAGCCACTCTTTACAAACACAAATTAACTTACAATGACTATAAAAAGACTTGGAAAACGGACTGTAATTGTGTAACTTTCTGATACACATTGAGTAATGATGTCAATAGATGAGAATTGTTTTGGGTTTCTTCCTACAATATTTTGAATTTCATTTTAATTTGTTCAGTTTTAAGATCTTTCTATATTCTGAAGGGAACATTTCTCTTTTTCTCCTGCTTCTTCTTTTGGTTTACTAAGTACACGTGTGAAGGATTTATTTGAGTTTAATAGGGTATTTGGACTACTCTATTTAATCTCGACATCACTGTCTTTTTTGACTAAAAGCAAAATTAAGTCTAGAAGACCTAAGCAGCATGCCTATGTCTGCTTAGACAGGAGGCAACCAAGCCAGTCCCGGGTGCCATCTTGCTGGACCACTGGACCCGCGGGGGCCCTCCTGGCCTGGCCCCCTCTGCCGCTGCCTCGCTCCCATGTGGGGTTTAGTGCTTCCTAACTGTGTGCCTTGAAGAAGTCTGTTTTCTTAGTTACTCTGTCATTGCCAGGACCCAGCACCTCCAACCCTTAGGAGGAGAGGGTTATTTTGGCTCGCACTCTGAGGAGCCTCAGGGTGGTGAAGCAGAGGAGAAGCAGTCCATGGCATGGTAGGCAGGAATCAGAGAGTGAAATGAAGGAAGGGTGGAGGTAGCTTTTCCAGGGCTTTCCCTCCATGACCCTGCTTCCACCAGGCTCCACCTACCAGCTCCGCATTTCGCAATGATCCAGTCAGTGGATGGATCCACTGATGTGCGTCACACCTGGTGACCCAGTCTCATTCCAGGGTCCACCTGTGAGCAGCAGCTGAGGCTTTGGGGGCCTCTAGATATAAGCTATTGCATGCATGACCATCTACCCATAAACATGTCTTCCCATTTGGCATTTGCACTCCAATCTTATTAGCAGCATTTTCTGTTATTCTAATATTAAGTTACATAATGTATTCCATCAGCTCTTTTAAGAGAAACAGTTAGGATGTAGTAATAGGATGAGCTGACATGATACCACACAGCCCTTTATGTGCAGAATGTAGTACATCATGCAGATTGGGGTGGTTTCAATACAGCCATTTTATTTGTTTAAACAAAATTCATCCATTAGTAAAGTTCCTAATAAATAAGCAAAGACTAAGAAAGTGTTAATGTCAGAAGACCAAGGGGAGCTGATGTCAAAACACAATGTGGTATCCTGCATTGCATCCTGGAATAGGGAAAATGACATTAGCAGAAAATGGTGACACACACTCCAGACCCCAGAGTAGGGCCAGGGGCTCGGTGCATGCGCGGGCAGTGCAGGGAGAGTCGGGTGCAACATGCACAGCCCTTTTCTGGGCCACCTGCACAACTCTCTGTAAATCCCACGCCACTCAGAATTTAGAGTGTAAGGGCCATCCAAATAGCTCAGCAGACTAAAGAACCTGAAAGCAGGATCAGGGTCTGGGGGTTCACTCCCCAGGCCTGTCGTGCCAGTCTCAACCTTGGGGCTCTCTGAGACAACAATTGAGACTGGGCGTGGTGGGGTGCGCCTGTAATCCCAGCTCTTGGGAGGCTGTAAACAGGCGGATCACTAAGAATCTGATCTAGTAGT
>NDGM010547557.1:0-20092 GCA_002564305.1 Octomys mimax
TGTGTGTGTGTGTGTGTGTGTGTGTGTGTGTGTGCTGGTGTCCAGTGGCGAGACCTGGGAAGAGACCCAACAAGACACTTGGAGGACAGAGCCTGGAGACTTGCAGATGCAGAGCAGCACAGGGTCCTTCCTCCCACAGCCCAGGACAGCCAAGGAGCCCTAGGAGGCCACGCTGCTCGGCCGTGTGGCACAGCCTCCAGCCTGAGGGGCTTGAGCCAAGGAAAGGACAATGTGGTCCTGACTTAGATTCCTTTGTCTTTCACCCCAGGTGCTGTGTTACGCCATCTCTTTCCTTGTCTGTGAGGATGTGGTGCAGGCAGTGGGGGCTCCGCCGCCTCTCCGTGGTCTCCACGTGATACACGTCTGGAGACCTCCCTGCCCTTTGAGGGCCCTCCGTTCTGAAACCTTAGGAGAGGGAGTGAGTGGCTGTCCCCATGCACTGTCAGCAAAGGCCCGTCTGTAGAGAATAAGGACCAAAGGAAAGAAGGAGGCAGTAGACTTACCAGAGGAGAGACTCCCCCACATGTGCATGTGCATGCACACATGTATGCAGCGCGTGTCACCGGGTTTCCATGCATGCTCTTCTTTGTCACAATTGCTTTTGGCCATCAGCCCCACAGGTCTTACCTGTACACAGCTGGGTGCTGCAGAGTCAGCCTGTGCCGTGGTGGCACAGCCACAGGAGCTACATAAGACAGGTCAGCTTCCTTCCTCTGCCTCTGGAGCTGGCGTGTTCCAGGCTGCCTCTGAAGTGACTTTAGACTGGCTAGACGCTGGGCTGGCTGAGAAGCCATGACAGGGACAGGACATGGTGAGGACACAAGCGACGTGAGTCCCAGGGTGCTAAGCCATCTCCAAAGAAAACCCTGAGTACTGGTGCTGGACATCCACAGGGCCCTCAGTGACCAGGGATGCCGCACTAAACGTGGGGGACGCATTACAGCATAGAAGCCCCTCATGCAGTCCCAGCTCTCCACGAGGCCCTACCGTGTGTTGCTAGGAATATTACTAGGAAATTCTCTTTCTTGCTTTTTCTCCTGGTTTTTATTCTCCTCATGAATTGTATTCAGTAGATAGAGTAAAATCTAGTATAAAGCCTCTCTGTCAGATGATTTGCTCTGTCCTCTTGGGTGTATACCATCTTGTGCATCATCTCTGGGGTGGGTGTGTGGACAGCTAAAAATCCAAATTTATCTGGTACTGCCAAGGACTGACTTTTCTTGAGCTTATTTGTCACTCGATCAAATGTTATCTTTCTATTTATTTGGGGTTTTTTTTGAGATAGGGTTTCAATATGTAGCTCAGGCTGGCCTGAATTCATTGTGTAGTGCAGGTAGCCTCAAACTCCTGGTGATCCTCCTGCCTCAGCCTCCTGCATGCTGCTACTACAGGTGTGTGGCACATGCATACCTGGCAAGAGTGTCTCTTGAATGAAATCTGTTAGTTGGCAAGAACCAGCCAGGTTTGGAGAAGGCTCTGCAGGGAAATGAGCATGTGTTGGGAGGAGCATGCTCCGTGCTGAAGGAGCTCACAGCAAGAACACACCCAAGGCAGTGTAGTATGCGAGCACCCAATGACAGAGCTTGAATTGTGAGCCCCAGCAAGACGCGCTGAGCTTCTGACCCTCCGTACCCCAGAGGGGGACCTCGCTTAGAAGGCAGCCCATGCAGATGGAAATGGGCTGGAGGAGGCTAGGGCTCTAGAAATCATCCAGGCAGTGTCTTCATAGGAGGAGAATGATTTGAAGGCAGGACCACATGGGGAGATGCCAGGTGAAAATGGAAGCAGAGACAGAAACAGGGCAGCTGGAAGTCCAGGATAGCAGAAGTCACCGGGAATCCAGAAGCTGTGAGAAGCCAGAAGGGAGCCTTCCTTGGAGACCTCAGAGGGAGCCGTGTCCAGCCAAGACTTGATCTCACCCTTCCACCTTCTGGGTCAGCGGGAGAAGTGTTGTGTACTAAACCACCCAATTGGGGGTGCTTCCTCCCTGTAGTGCCAGGAAAGCAGCAGGCCTGGGGAGCCAGCTGGGCATTGTGCCCTGGAGGGAGAAAGGCATGCACAGCAGGGAGTGAGCCAGCTGTGTGCCACACACAGTGTGTCCTCTTAGTGCCCAGTATCTCAGACACTGACGGGCACCTTGGTGCCTGCACCTGGCTTCGGGAAGGCTCCGCTGACCCTGCCACCTCTGTGCTTTCACAGGGTGCATCTTCTAGAGCAGGGACATTTTACTGTCCCGGTGTTCAAGTGTCATGGCTTCCTCATGGCTGTTTAATGGAACTGGAGAAAGTATGCTATAAAATAAATTGAAAGAAACAAATCTGGCTGGGGATATAGTTGCTTGGCAAGTGCAAGGTCCCGAGTTCAAGTTCTGATACAAAAAAGAAATAAAAGAGAAAAGGAAATGAATCACTGAAGATGCAGGTTCATGGAGCTGTTCAGTCCCACAGGTTTGGGGACTGACTAGCTAGTCGCCGCTTTGCGGCGGTGCCCCAGGCTTGCAGGCTCGGCTGCCCATAAGTAACGAGAGCCGAGGCGTGTAGGAGCACTGCCTTGGTGAATCAGCTTCTCCTCCATAGAGAAACCAAGAGAAGCTTCTGGAACATGCTTTCATGTCTGTCAATCCTCATACCAGGAAGTGAGTAGGGTTAAGATTTCAACTCAGAGTCAGATTTCTCTAAGGGGAAATCAGTGAAGATATGTTCTTTCTCTGCAGAGCTGCAAGTGTGGGAACTGCAGTAAGTGTGTCTGTCTCTCCATCTTTTGGGAATTTAGTGTCTTGCTGGAGGAAACACGTGTGTACACGTCCCCCACGAAGGCTCTGTGCTGGGGCACAGCAACTCAGCACATCTCCTGATTGCATGGGCTGAGGGAGAAAAGAAACCCAACTTTCTTTTCAGAGTGAAAGAAAGCATTTCACAAAAAGGCTGGACTCATCATTTCACTTGGAAAATGCAAACAGTGTTTTGTTTCAGTTAGGTTTAGGGCGGGTATGTTTTAGGTAAAAGTTAGAGGAGGGGGACAGGCGTTTGGTGGTATAAAACAGAATTTTAGGATGTTGTTCAGCTGAGGGGTCCTGGGACAACAGTGAGTCTAAGAGGGGTGCTGGTGTCATGCTGGGTAGCACAACCGGAACTAGGGGACTTAAAGAGCATTGTCTAGGCATTGGGAGCCCCTGGAATTTCGCACCAGAGGAGGACCATAATTGTAAAGCCTTGACCAAGTGCCAGCCAGTGCGATCAGCTCTTTGCCTACTTTATTATTCAGTTTGCTAGATGAATATACAAGTTGACTTGAAAACTACATATCCAGCCACCGACCGCATGGATTGATCTGGCTCCAAGGTCTCTGACCCTTTTCACTTCTGCACTACTGGTTTTCAAGGGGACATGGCACAGCCTGTGATTCTTCAAGGCACCCAGAGTAGCCACGGAGGAGATGGGCCAGGTACACAGCTGCCCAGGTGGACGGGCCTCCTGGCCTAAGTGCGCACTGAAGCTTATGTCATCTAGTGGAATGCCACTGTTTTCTGTTATGTGTGTGATGCACCACGCAGTGCTGGCTAAAGAAACAGCCGGCCAGTGAGGAAGCAGCTAAGATCCAGGAGCAGGCCCTGGTTTTGGCACTGTGATCACCGGCCTGGTGAAGGGACGTGGCCTGCAGCTCCTGGCACCACCAGGATGTGAAGGTGGGAAGGTGGGAAGATAGAGACACTCTATCTAAGATGGAGACACTCCTGAGAAGAAAAGCCCAGGGCCAGTAATGAAGTTCAAGGGCAATAAGGCCATATGCATCGTTTCTATAACAAATGACAATAATACATAAACCTAGACCCCAGCAGTGGTGATCAGAGTGGCCCTTGTGCCCACAGCTTCTGCACCACAGGGGAATGTTAGAAACACAGATTTGGGGGCCACAGTACCCTCTTATCAAGTCAGACACTATGGGGTTGGGGCTAACATGCTGTGCTCAAGAGCCTCGAGATGTTTTTGATGCAAACTAGATTTGGACACAAGTCTTCCCTCCTTGCACACCTTCACTTATTCTTTTTTCCTCCATTCTAGAAAAGACTTGGGCTGGAAAGTCTAATTATATTCTGTAGATCTCACGTGTTCTGTTGGGCCCATGTGCAGTCTCTTGAACTCATTTTAAAAAAGACATGGAAAAAGGGCAGCCCAGCCCTTTGGCCTTGTCCTAAAGGAAGTCACCTCTGTGGGTGGAACCTGCTAGGGTACACAGAGAGAATGTCTATATCTTGCTCCAGAGAGCAAAATGCAGGCCTGAAAGACCCAACGCACTAGCATGAAGAGGGTGTGGTCTTATCCAGGCTCTTCCTCTAGCCGGCACATAGGTCATGCAGTGAATGCATCATGAGGACCATGAGGCCCACTTCATAGGGTGCTTGTGAGGACTAAAAAATATGTGAAAAATATTTACGTATTGGAAGATCTGTAAGGGCTCTGCACACAGGAGCCAGTGATACTATCGTTAGCTGAGACCCCCTTGATGGAAGCTGTAGGAATCTCAATGTCTTGAATTACTTCAAAGTGACAAGATGACCTTTTGAATGAAGTGAGGAGCTGCAGAGGGCTGCTGCATGCACTACAGCCTAGCGCTTTCTGACCCTGGTGTGAGTGTCCTGTGGTCAGGCAGAGCAAAAGAACCCTGCTCCACTGCAGAGTGAATGCTGGACTCGGCCTTTGTTGCTCCTTCTGCCCAAGTCACCCCAGACCTCAAAGCACTGAAGTACACTGAAACATTAAACACAGCACAGACACCAAATGCGCTTAAAGCCTTGAGGGCTGGCGCTTGTTAACTTGATGTCTGTTTTTCTCTGCCTCCCTCATGTTAGGTTCCTTTTCTGCTAGAAGTCTGTCCCATTGACTTAGGCCCTGCTGCAGGACCCTTGATGTCACAACACGGAAGCAGCATTGGATTCCCCATGCTTTCACACAGCTCTTCTTCGCAGTGTTGTGTAAGAACATTAGGATGTCACCATTGACATCTAAGCCAACCCTTAAGTTGCTCTAGAGCATTGCTCCTTTAATGCTCCAAGATTTTCTCTGGCCGCAATTTTGCAGCTAGCCTTCTAATTCTTTTTCTTTCTTCTTTTTTTTTTTTTTTTTAACCTCCAAACTGTTGGGTAACACAGGTGACTTTCCACTTCTGCACTTCCTGGCTGGCTGCTTCCCAGTGAGGGAGAATGAATGAATCCTTTTGTGTAGAGGTTTTGTGACTCGGCAGAGAGCTCAGAGCCTGGCCAGAGGTGCTACGTGGGAACTGTGTGCTCAGTGCACGTGTACGTGTGTGCAGCATAGTGCTGTGAGGGCAGCACATCGGCCTTTCTGTGGTGGCAGCCAAAGCAGAGACCGCTAGGCCTCGTCGCAGTGCCTTGGAAATGCTCTTCCCAATTCAGTCAGGAACTATTGCTGGTCAGCTGTCTAAAGAAAGGGAAGAAGTTGATGCAGAGGGTAAGAGAGATATAAGAGAGAGAGACAGATGTGATCTTGAATTTTTAAACTTAAACTGAATATGTGCAAACATAGGCACACATGTGCACACACAAATACACACTTGTACTAAGACTGAGATTTTTGGTTTTGTGTTTTTTTTTGAAAGTCAAAGTGAGTTTTTGGTATAGCTCTGCCAGTTGCAAATCTGTGATTTTTTTTTTTTTTTTTTTTGTGTGTGTGTGTGTGTGTGTGTGTGTGTGTTCCTGATCCACATGCCTCGTGCATCAGTCATGTTTCCACTTTTTACTTTCTGTAAAGTAGAAGAAGAAGTGAAGGGATAGCGCTGAGCGATCCGAGTGCAGGAGGGCTGCACACACGTGGTCTTGTTCCACTACCTACGTTATGCTGTCTCTCTCCTACCTAAAGCTAGAAAAAGCTATATTTCCACTTACTGTGGAAATATATACGCAATTATATAAAAGTCTCAGTTACTTTTATTGCTGGGACAAAATACCACACTCAAAATTAAGGAAGGAAAGGTTTATTTAGCTCCCAGATAGTGGAGGTTTCAGTCCATACTTAGCTGGCTCCAAGGCAGAGTGGCATGTGGCTGAGGGCAGCAGTTCTTGGTGGTGAAAAACAACAAAACAGCAAGAGCCAGTGGGAGGAGCAGTGCTTAGTGGCAACATCGGCCGGCAGCAGACAGCAAGGCTGTCTCCCTGTCTCCCTTATGTTACATTCAGGCTATCCACCCTAGGCTGGGTGTAGTACGTACACCCATAATCCCAGCAGCACTCACACCCATAATCCCAGCAGTACTCACACCCGTAATCCCAGCAGCACTCACACCCATAATATTAGCACTGGATCTTGAGTTAATCTCAAAGTCTGGAAGTCTGCCCCATGACTGCATGAGGCACTTGGGGGGACAGCTAGGCACAACCCATAATATGTATATAACCTTTTAGTCATTCTTTATGAGATGCAGTGACATTGAGCATGCCCACTGTGTGGCCATCGTCATGATCCACCTCCAGAGTATTTCTCCTCCAGCCGAGCGCTCTGCGCCACTGCACCATCACGGCCCTTCACGCTCTCCTCCTGCCCCTGGCAACCTCTTCTGCTGTCTCTGTGAGCTCTGCTTATTCCAGGCTCTCCTGTGAGTGAAAGCATTCTGCATCAGCCCTGTGTCTGGCTTGTGTGGCTAAGCGTACCACTCCCACATTTCATCCCTGTTGAGGCATGTGATCCTACCGCTGGTGTACCCGTTCCCATCACTTGGCTCCCCCACCTTTAGGCTGCGTGCAGCATGCTCTGAAGATGTACCTGCTTGTCTGCTGTCACTCTCCAGGGTGTTGCCCAGGAAGGGAATTGCTAGATCACATGGTACTTCTACATGCACTCTTTTGAGGAATGGCCAAACTCCTTTCCAGAAAACTTGTTTTGTAGAGCAGCTTGGCTTTGGACTTCCAAGGCCCTCAAATGGTTTGCACAGAAGCCAAAGCTCTTTTCTGTTGGCTCTGTATTGTATCATCAGTTTGAATCACTTAATTGACTCCCACAACTGTAGGAATAAGACCAAGCATTGCGAGCAGGTTGGAAACATGCAGTAGATATTGCTAAGCATGCAAATGCCCTGGGAGGCCCAGAAGGCCTTGGGGAGCAGTTTTCCAGGAACCAGCCCCAGAGTGTGGTGCGCCCTGGCTGGTACACGGCACAGAACAGGTACTCCAGGCAGAGGACAGCGCTTAGTGGATGGTGGTGAGGCATGTACGCCAGAGAAGAGAGCTGACACCGCTCAGCAGGCTCATCTCAGTCACAAGACACTGGGTGAAGCAATGTAGAAACAAGTGATTGGGGATTTAGCGAATGACTATCACAGAGTTGGGAGTGTTAGCACTCATCCACATTGTGGAGATGGAGGATGGGGAGGTGGCTGAGCCGGTCCATGTGTGCATAAACTCTGAATTTAGGAGGAGACAGATGAGCAGTGTCACAAGCTGATGCCCACCCCTTCTTCACTCTTGGTTTAACTTAGTGTCATGATACAGGCACATAAAAGCAGGGCAAAGACAGTTGTCACCATCTTGCAGAAGCAGACAGCTTCATGATAAGATTCTGGGTTGAAGTGTGCTCAGAAGATTTACTGGGCAGCTCTGTGGTGAGGTGAGGACGCTGTAGGCGGGGTGCTCTGCAGAGTGTCCTCCATCCTGCTTAGCCACCCAAGTGGTGCCGCTTTGGGAACTGCCCCTCTAAATGTGGTCTGTAGGGGCCAGGTTTATTTGGCTTAACATGTGAAGTTGAGTGTACTGAGTGGGGTTAATAACTGTCTCAAAGAACACTAGGGACCTTCCCTGAGGAGGGAGCAGCCTTCTCCTGTCCTGCTGCTGACTGGGGAAGAAGAAGGGACTTCAGAAACAACAAGGAGGTTGAAAGACCCCTTGTCCTTAAAGTTCAAGGCAGCGGACCGGCAAGACCAGGTCACAGCCGTGCTTCAGGATTGCAGTTTACTGTTTCTTGAGTGATTTACATGTTCTGTTTTCTTTTTCTTTTTTTAAAGTTTTTCTTTTTCGGTCCTTTTGACACAGCATCTTACTATGCAGTTCAGGCTGGCTTTGAGCTCATTTTGTAGCCCAGGCTGGTCTTAAATTCCCAACAGTCCTCCTGCCCTAGCCCCCAAGTGCTGGAATTGTAGGCCTGTACCACAACACCCAGCTGTTTTACATGTTCTTGAACTGGTAAAAAAAATAAAAAGAAGAGGAAGGAGGGAGGAAAAAGAAGAAAATAAAAGATAAGGCGAGCCAGGAAAAGGAAAGAGAAGATGAAAGGACGTCGGGAACCTTTAAGCCAAGGAAGAGCGTGAGGCTGTCCGTGGCCGCAGCTCCCAGATCTTCTGGCTAGGTGGCTCTGACCCCTGAGGCTTCTAGTGAAATGTAAAGTAAGAAAGCGCCAGAGTCTCTTTTGTACCCTCTTTTCTTTTTAAAATAAGATGTAAGAATGTCCATAAATTTGCTAATCTGCATGTTTTTCTATTTATTTGCTCAAAATGGTCAGAATTTTTTTTTAATTTTGTATCTTCAGTGAGACTAAATATTATATAAGTGTAAATACATGCATCATATATATGGTCCTAGATATTTGATATATAATATAAATTATATATGTTAATATTAATATATAATTTGCATGCTATAAACATTGTTATAAATTATATCATGTTATGCTAATATATATCATTAATTCAACAATGAAAGTAATGTTTTGTTCTAGGCAGTGTGTCCAAATATTAGTTATATGACAATGAACAGTATATACAGTGTGTCACTTAGGAGCTCAGCAAATATGCAAAAGGTCGTGTGCTGATCCATCCTTACAGAAAATCACTTAAAAGAAAAATTTATATATAGAAAAGTGAGCTCTGTGTGTGAGTAAGCTTTAGCCAGTGAGGCCGATGGGAGTGTCTGAAAACCTCTTCTCCACCAGTTGTTATTGTCCCTGTCCTCATTAGACTTGTTGTGCCATTTATTCTCGGTTGGGTAAGTGATGTTGCATTTGCCCAACTGGGAGTTATTTTCTGCAAACTTGGATTCTCGGAGGACTTCCCACCCATCGTTCAGCTGTGCTCGGAGAGTTGTATCTAC
The DNA here is from genome assembly GCA_002564305.1 of Octomys mimax. Taxonomy (NCBI): domain Eukaryota; kingdom Metazoa; phylum Chordata; class Mammalia; order Rodentia; family Octodontidae; genus Octomys; species Octomys mimax. The sequence continues at coordinate 9,092 of NDGM010547557.1, forward strand.
ATGTCAGCATTCACTGCACTTCTCGTCTACCGCGGTACATTTTCCTCTCGTGCCCCATTGATTCTAATCGTCTTTAAGGGTCTTTGCTATCTCCTGCCCTCCGGAGAGGGGTAAGGGTGGATCACAATCCAACTCTGGCTCCTGTCATGGTTTCTGGCCTGCAAATTCCAGCCCTGTGGTGGGAAGCAGGGTTGGGTTGCCTTGAACCCTGCCGCATTTTCCCAGAGAGGTGCTGGCAAGGCCCTCTGCTGCGCTGAGTTCCAGGTCCCCTCATCCACCTTCTGGAAACATCGTGAGGATTAACCTGAGTGAGATTGTGTGCTGCACACCCAGAGGCCGTTATGCCAGCTCTTGAGGAACGTGTCCGGGTTCCCTGCAGTCTACAAAGGGACCTCTTCGCTGCTCGAGGATCACATTACCAGGCCTCGAGATTCTTTCCATTTAGTGGGCTTCACCGGGTCAGCGGGGGAGGTCGACAGTGTAGAGTTTGTCTAAAATTTAGGAGGGCACCCGAGTCCAAGTGTGTGAATCACTTACCTTTTCTATACTTTATTATTTGAGAAAAATAAAAGTCTACTATAAAGCCAAATACTCCAGGAAGCGCTTGTTGCCAGATTACCTGAAGCAAATTATGCACACATGGAAGGAAAGTGCATTTTGAAATTGGAGGGAAGATTATACTTTTTCCTTTGTGAGATCTGAAGGAGAGCTAGTAAATGTTCTTGGTATTCTGACAGTGCTTCAGCAGACAGTGGCTTCGCTGAGGGCTGTGCTTGGAATGATGCCACACTGAAGACATGACTTCTGACCTTGAGAGGCTGAGGGGTTTGGGGAGACCACACCCCCAGCACAACACGACCATGCAGACAGACTGAATGCTGCTTGGGAGCCTCAGGATGAGCAGGGGCAGGCGCCAGAGGCAGGGCTGGAACGGGCTCCCCCTCCAGGGGCCACAGGGTGGTAGTTCAGTGCAGGAAACACTCTCATCTCAAGATGACATTGTGAGAAACTGCCTCAAGCAGTTATTTCCCATAGAAAGCAAGGACTCCTCCATTCTTTTGTACGTATTTGAAACCAAGGTACCTTCTTGGAGTCCAGGATCCAGGCTGGTTTGCTTCACGGTTCTTTGCCACACACTAGACCACATTGCTCCTGCTCAGTTCATTCTTAGGCTGCAGGATGTGGACTATCTTCATAAATCAGAGCAAGTCACTTGGAGAGTCAAAATCCCAGCTGGAGCCTTACCTCCAAAGCTGAGGCAGGACACATATTTTAATGCCAGTGGATTTAGGGATGAAAGATCAGAGCTTTTTCTAGTTACTAGGGGGAGATTTGCAATTCAGAGATTTTGGAGGGTGATCCTGGATTGCTGAACTGAACCCCTCTTCCCATCCCTCTCTGTCCCTCAGCCCCTAGAGAACAGGTGGGTAGAGCAACAAAGCCATCGACTTAGTAGCATAGGCATTATGGCTGAAGCCTTGTAAAGCTTATGTCAGCAAAGTAAAATAATTACCGTCAGTTTCTTTTAGACACTTGGCTTTACAGTCGTGTCACTTTTGTCATAACAGGCAGCTGATTCCGTAGCTCTGTTTTTCATGGCAGATGGCCTGGTGTTGGGACGGCAGTGCTCTGAGGGACCGGAGCGGAATTAGATTTGAGATAACGCACTGGGATCGTGTTTGTGGCTTGGGTTGTCACCGTCAGTGTGCTAAGGGGGCTTTCTATGTTGCTCTTTCCACTTAGATCCTCAAATCCAAAGATTTGACATCTCCAAACCAGCGCTACATCGATAGCAAAGTTGTGAAAACAAGAGCCGAAGGCGAATGGCTGTCCTTCGATGTGACAGATGCTGTCCACGAGTGGCTACACCACAAAGGTTGGTCTCGGGGGCACTTGGTTGTTACACACTGGCTGCAGACGTAATGGTGTGGATACACATTCATGTGACCTCCTTGACTTAATGTTTTCCAGACAGGAATCTTGGATTTAAAATAAGTTTACACTGTCCCTGCTGCACCTTTGTGCCATCTAATAACTACATTATACCCAATAAAAGTGAAGAGCTAGAAGCAAGGTTTGCAGGTGAGTGAAACTCAGCCATCAGAAATGGGGCAGAACTTTTGTTGTGATTTCATGGGGGACAGAATCAGTTTGCATGTGACAAACTGGAGGCATGGGGGCAGGGAGTCTCAATGTGGGTGGTGATATGGTCGGAGAAAGCTAGAAGGAGCAGAAAGCATTGGGAGAAGGGGAATGGGTGGGTTCTTGGCTTCCAAGGCTCACTGCCCAGTGATGGGTCAGTGTCACTGACTGACTCACTAACCCTTCAGACAACTAAAATAGATGAGCCATTTATCCTTCACTTAAGCAAGGCAAGTGTCCACGTATTTCATCTTGTACCAGTGGATAGTGTGCATGCAGGGAACTGTCCTGGTAATTCCCTGAGCCAAATGTTCAGGACACATGACTCAATCTCACCAAAGAAAGGAGTCTTCTCATGTTGGAGTTTCTATAACTGAAGCTTACATGTGTTGGCGCCCTGAACCTTTTCTAACTTTTCTAACCCAGCATTCCATGGGCTGCCTTACCAGAACTTTGCAATAGCTGATCAAATATAACAAGATTTGGTTTTCCCCATGCCCATGCTAAGTGAATGAGCCACAAGTCAGAGACAAGGAGGAACTGTGACACACTGAATCATTTTGTGAACTGGATAATGAGCTGCTGGGTGAGGAGAGGGGGACTCAGTCTACGTTCACAAGCGGGGGCAGCACCAACCTGTACTGCTGGGTCAGAAGGCTGAGCTCTCTTCCTTTCTAACACCATCCGGGTCCCATGTCGGCCTTCAGAGGCCACCATGGCCCTTGTTTTTGGTGAGATACTTCCGGAGGCCTGAAGATTTATTTCAGTCTCTAGCCCAGCCACATTTCTCTTGAGTGTGGAGATCAAATGCTGAAGCTGGCAGTCTCCTGAGTGTGCTTTGGGGAGCTCAAGTTTCTAAATCTCAGATGGAATCAGGAGAGTGTTGAGGATGCCCTAAAATAAATGAAAATGAAAAAGCCCTTTCTTCCCAGCTTCCCTAAATAGCGTTAGGTAAGGGCGACTTCTGTTTCACTTGAACCTAGCTCACTGCCATTTAGCGGAGTCTCAGTTTATGTTCCTTAGCAAAGTCATCTGTATATAGCTTTCCTGGGAAGGGAGTAAGCCAGGGGTGACAAAGCAGGGTCTGTGCCTTTCCACTGTCAACAGTCTGAACACAGACTACACTGAGCACTGACGCAGGTCGGCGACCTGGAGTGCTCCTGGCGCCTGGGTCAAAGGCTGCTCAAGAGGATTCCTCCAGGCTACGGCCTTCCCTTGGACACTGAGCTGCCTTCTGACAAGAGTCACATTGAGAAGTGCTGTCACCTAGGGTCATCCTGTCCTTTCTGTCTCCTTGGGGGAATGACAGTAGCCAGGCCATGGTGGTCATCGCTGCCATTTGTGACAATATGCAAAGCAAGATATTATATATATTATAGCTGATGATATGCGATGAAGGTAAAGCTAAATGTTTATTACCAAATGCATTTTTTCAAGGTATTGATGGCACCTCCACATATACCAGTGGTGATCAGAAAACTATAAAGTCCACTAGGAAAACAAACAGTGGGAAGACCCCACATCTCCTGCTAATGTTGTTGCCCTCCTACAGACTTGAGTCGCCACCGTCCAACCGGCGGAAGAAGCGCGCTTTGGACGCAGCCTATTGCTTCAGGTAAAGAAAGGAAAATGAGAGTGTGTAGTTGTGGTTGCCTCTGCTGACCTTGTTTCCCCTTTGCTTTCTGCGCTAGCACAGCAGCCTGAGTGGCCCACACTCACCCGGGCCAGGGTAGGGCAGTGTCGCATGCGGCCTTACACGTCACTCCTCCCAGTCCTCGTGCAGGCTTAAGGCAGATACATCGGGCAGTGTAGCAAAGAGCCGAGTGCGAGGGGAGAAAGCAGCCCTTGGAATGCCCTCCCCAAGCCTTCTAAAGTGTGTTGTTGTTAGGAAAGAATGCTGAGCTTGCTGCTCCCCAGAGGAGGCGGAGATGGGGTAGCCCTTCCCACATCTACATGAGGCCTTGCCCTCTCTTCAGCATACCGGGGACCAGGCTTTGTCACACAAAGGAGACGAGATGGCAGCAGAGTGCCACCTGTCATATCTTAGCTACAGGAGGAAGTGAAGGGCAGGGAGGGTTCCTGTGTGAATTCATGGCGGGAGAGAGTGGCATTCTGCCTGGATTCTTATCAAATGTGGTCAGGAGAGGCTCTGACTGGGGTTTTAGTTGTGGCTTTATTTCTTTTTTGTGCTTGTTTTCATTTTGGCTTTACTAGAGGTTGAACCCAGGGCTGTTACACTGAACTGCATACTACATACTCAGCTTTCCTTCCCTCCCTCCCTCCCTCCCTCCCTCCTTCCATCCCTCCCTCCTCTTCCTGCTTCTCCTCCTCCTCCTCCTTCCTTTCTTTCTCTTGAGACAGAATCTCACTAGCTCACTAAATGGTCCAGTTGGGCTTCTTCACCTTGTGGTCCTCCTATCTCAGCTTCCCAGAGCTCTAGGATGACCCGCATGCTCTCCTATGCTCAGCCAGCAGTGATGAGGCTGTCCAGGGGCCTCTGAGCTGGATGTGCCCAGCATATCAGAGGCCACAAGCACAGTGACCTCTTTTGGTTGCTATTGTCAGTGATTATACTTAGTAAGATTCTATTTCTTTTCATATTTAGTTCTTTCCTATATCCAGGAATATGTGGTGAAATTGATCTTATCTCAGACAAGCGTCAAATGGTTCTTTGATTACAGCTGGAGCTTTTCATTCCTTTTATAAGTGAAAGGCATCTAGGCTGGACAGCAGAACAGCCTGGGCGTGTGGGTCAGTCGGTTCACTGGTTGTTGGTGTCCCTCCCAGCCACCTCCCGTTTCTGTGGTCATTTGAGGGCAGTTTGGCTTTCTAGGACACAGGTGGGGGGGTGAGGGCTGGGAGTGAGCACAGCTCATGAGGGAGGGTCAGGCAGTGAGTCTCCCCACATCCCATTGTAAAAGTCGCTTGAGAGTTCAGTGAAACCCAGCCCTGCACACTGCTCTGGCTGCCACGAGGTGTGTGTGGGAAAGCTGCTTGCAAACCTGCCCTGCTCTCTCTTTCCACAGAAATGTGCAGGATAATTGCTGCCTGCGCCCGCTTTACATTGATTTCAAGAGAGATCTTGGGTGGAAATGGATTCACGAGCCTAAAGGGTACAATGCCAACTTCTGTGCGGGGGCCTGCCCCTATCTGTGGAGCTCGGACACCCAGCACAGCAGGGTGAGTGTCTGGGAGCACGGCTCCTCTGTTCCAAGTGGCGGGTGTGCCTGGTGGCAGGACATGGTTCTACGTGAACAGGCATGGGCCTGGTGGCCTTTGCCACTAGGTAGACCCGGTGGGATGGGGAAGCGAAGCAGGCTGCAGATGGAATTGGCGGGAGCCCATGTCCGTATGAAACAGTCGCCGATGAGCAGCTGCAAGCGAGCTTTATTAATTTGCTCTTGGTTTTACATTCTGAAAGTATATAAACATAGATAGGTAGCCGGAAAAGGTAGCTCTTTTTAATCCATCTATGACATCACGTCACATACAAAGAAGGGGTTAAGGGACCCTGGTCTCCATCTGAGAAAAGACTCCATTGTCACCTCCACCAGGAACTGTTGTCAGACAGAGCAGTGAGGACTCCAGCTAAAGCTTTAGCACAGGGGCTTCCTGGCATAGGACAATTAGGATGTCATTTGACCTCTCTGAAACTCAATTTCTTATCTGTGGGAAAAGAATGTCCATATTAAAAAGGATCCCTAAAACAATGCTGAACTCGAAGTTGTTGTGAGATAGAAAGACAGGAAGTACGTGAACATCAGGACCTCTTTCTGAGCATTCCCCAAAGTAGCCAACAGTGGGGTATTTCATCCAGTCACTTCTCTGAGGACCATGGTTTGGAAGGCAGGCCCAGCGTTGGAGGCCATGGGGTTCCAGCACACAATAGAAAGGCCTTTGCCTGATAGTTCTCCTGCTCCCTCCTGATGCCTCCTGATACAGAATTTTAGAGATGGGAAGGATCCACTGAGTTATCTTGTCCACCTTCATTTTTCCAAAGGACTCAGGGCCTGGATGACTTGCCCAAGATTCACAGAAGGGTAGGGACAGACCAGAGCTTGGAATGCAGCCCTCCTTGTTTCATAACTGGGCCTCCATTTGCTCTATCCCACAGAGTTTAATTCCTAAAATGTGGCTACCCGGGGAGGCTTTCTCCTCTGCTCCTTATTCCTCAGTAAATCTCCCTATTAAAGAGGCATTAGAAAGATCGCCTTCACGGCAGGGTAGGAAAATGAGTCTCCTGCCAGAAAGATCACATAATGCTTTCAGTTAAGTTCAGGAGTTTGGAGGTTATCAATTATCCTAGACAATCTGTGTTATAAAAATGTCTCTTCAGTGCCTATGAAAAATTGCGTGTGAGTGGAATCTGAAGCCTATTTATTTATAAATGCCCACAGAGGCTGGAGCTCAGATTGACAAGCACGGCTCCCCTTCCTCTGCCCCCCAGGCCTTGGCACTTGGGGTCCACGTGCTTGGCCGCGTGAGGGAGGCTTGCTCGTGCCTGTCCCTTTGTTTGAGCTCCCTGGCTGGGCCGCTCCATCTGGGCCGTAGCAGCAGTAGCTGTAATGTGGGCAAGGCCCCGTTGCCAAGCAGAAGCATAATTCTCCTCCCCGGTACACAGAAGGAGTGTGTGCAGGCTGAGACTGGGCCTGTTTTTCAAGGAGAAAGGAAGAATAACTGTCATGGTCACAAGTATGCGGTTTGGACAGAGCTACCCAAGAAGCTAGGGGCAGCTTAGTAAAGTAGTCAGTGTTGCCGCACTGAACAGACCTTCTGTCTTAGGCTGAAAAAATTGCAGTGAATCTCTAGGAAAAGGTCACTTGCTGTTTGGGCAATGCATTAATGGCATCCTTGGACATGTCTGTGTGCCATTCGGGGACCTCCATGCCGGGGCTTGTGGGAGTCGCACCCCCTTGACACCAACCCAGACTGAAGGGACAGGGCTGACTGCACTCTGCCCTGCGGCTCTTTCCCCACCCCTCCAGCTAGGTGAAGGGAGCGCTGGCCATAGTTATCTTCACTGTCAGCCAAATGTGTGAATGTGAATAGTTAAGGAGGTCGATGGCTTTCCACGTCACTCTGAGCACCGCCATTATTACGAGGCAATCAGAAAGACAAAAAAAATTTTAAAGTGAAAATTTTGGTGACGTTAAATATGCCCGAGAAGACACATAATGTGACAGTGTTTCCCCAGCAGACAGGGTGAGTAACCTGCGCTAGGCCTGAGCGTAGGCTCAAGTTCCAGCGCGCACCCAGGGACTGCATTCATTCTTCTGCTGTCCATGCGTCCCGTTCTTCCCTGAGCGTGTGGATCTGATCCTGTCCAGGGAAGACTTCCTAGTGCTCCAGGATGCGGTCACAGGCTATAGCGTCCCTGAGTGTGAGTGAGCTCTTAGTCCACTTAGCAACTGCATGTACACACACGCGTGGCGTAACTGCAGTTAGGGAACAGCATGGAAGGAAGACCTAATACTAAGCGGCGTGGGAAGTGTTAGCCTCAAAGCAGGGGCCAGCGCCGACTTCTGGAAAAAGCTGGGAAAATTGACTGAATGAACAGTTGGGTTCATTTGAGTTTTATAATTGGTCCTGCTTATGGTGTAGAGAAAAAGCATCTTGCAGGAGGAGAAGGTAAGCCTGGTGATGGCTGTGGACACATACCAATCCCAATCTGGTTATCATTTAGGGTTCACAACAGATGACAGCCAATCCAAAATACTTGGTATTGCCTACTGAGTGCCTTGGCTGATAGCAGCACAGAGAGATTCTTTGAAAGCTAATTGTTCTGGGTGGTTTTTGCTCCTCCTTTGCCAATGCTGCCTGTCATCTCCTGTGTCCTCAGGTCCTCAGCTTGTATAACACCATCAACCCAGAGGCCTCCGCATCTCCGTGCTGTGTGTCCCAGGACCTGGAGCCACTCACCATCCTCTACTACATCGGCAAAACCCCCAAGATTGAGCAGCTCTCCAACATGATTGTCAAGTCGTGCAAGTGCAGCTAAGGCTCTTGGGGAGGCAGCCGGTGAAATCGCAAACACGACTCCGATGATGCGTATAACAAGAAAACGCAGGAAAGCCTCCCTCGGCTCATCCTGTTACCATGGCTGAGAAAACGGTACTAGTTCAAATGCTTGGGAAGTGTGTGTTCTGTTTGTTAAAACTGGCATCTGAGACAACAACAACATAAAGCAGAGGGCCTTATTCTACATTTCACCTCTTTGTAAGTGAGAGAGACGAGAAGCAAAATCTTTTTTTTTTTAAAGGAAAAAAATAAACACTGGAAGAATTTGTTAGTATTAATTATGTGAAAGAAAATAAAAAGAAAACCAGGAGAATCCTGTTCCTTGCCGCTTCTGCCGCTCCTGCCCGCTTGCTGTCCCTCTTGCTTTGCACTCAGCCCGCCCCTCCTAGGTTTAACAGCAAGTTATTTATTGTGTGTTACTATATAATGAACGTTTCATTGCCCTTGGAAAATAAAACAGGTGTATAAAGTGGAGACCAAATCCTGTGCCAGGAACTCAAGAATGGCTTAAGGAAACTTGAACTCAAACGAGCCAGAAAAAAAGAGGTCATTACTGGGAGGGGAAAAAAAAAACAACCCTTGAGTTAGATGACCGAGCCAGTCTGCCTTAAGAAAAGACCCAAAAGCACGAGTATGCACCGACTGCCTGCGGAACACGTGTATAGGGCTCGAACACTAGAGGCCTGTTAATGAAAGAAATTTTCAGCCAGAATAAGTCTGTAAGAATTTTTTTCCTTTGAATTGTACATGGTTCTTTGTCAGTTTAGTAAACTTGTGAAATATTGAAATGTTTTGACATATAATGGTCAGACTTCAGACCTTAATGCATTGCTGTATACCTAAAGGGTTTCTCCTTTGTTTTGGTGTATGTAACTCTACCTGTATTATTAAAATAGATGAGTGTAGAAGCCAGCATAATTGAAATCACATCTGTGGGTCTCTTTTGCAAACTATTAAGTCCAGACATTAACAACTTCACGTGTAATGTGTAAATTCTTACCATATTTTCTATATTCCGTAATAATGTCATGTGACTTAGATTGGACTTAAATTTGAACCTTTTTTAATGATAATTCACAATTAATTGTGTTCCCTTTAGCTGGCCAGTATTTTGAGTAAAGCTCCTAGACTTTGCCTTGTACTACAAAGATTTTTCTTTTTAATAAGATTTGCTCTCTTGTGCTTTGTGTGTTGTCCATTTCTATGACATAAGTTACCTGGGTTTCTTTGTCTTTTTTTTTTTTTCTTACAAAAAGAATCGATTTGAATTTAATGATCTTCCTTCATCTTGTGATCATCACTACTAATCAAATCAGATATTAGAAATCAAGTCAGATACTAGGAAAATGGGAAATGTTGTTATGGAAACATAAATAAGCAGGGGGAAACAGTTTAATTTTCACAACAACAGAAGGATCTGAACTCGGAGTCCTGGAGACAGATCTAATGTGGTTTAGTTAGTATTGTCACAGAGTTTTATGGCTAAAAAACAATCACTTCAGGAAATATCTTTTCCCATAATGATTTTTTTTAAGCATTCAAGGGGAAATGGAAATGCACATTTTAGTACTTTTTGTAAAGGTTTAAAAAAATCCAAGTCACCATTAGTCATTTCACTTATTTCACTAAAGTTAAGGATTTTTGTCTTTTTTTTTTGAGACAGGGTTTGACTATGCAGTTCAGGTTGGCCTTGAACTCACTTTGCTGTCCAAGCTGGCCTCAAACTCACAGTGATCCTCTTGCCTCAGCCTGCTAAGTGCTGGGACTATAGGCGTGCACCACCACATTCAGTGAAGTTAAGGTTTTTGATAGATGTTCTTGGAAAGTTGAAAAAGGCCCAAGCCAAGTTCTCCCATGATCCAAACCCTCTTTCCTGGGTGAGAGCTGGCTATCCCTGGGGCTGCACTTACTTAGCAGCGCACACCAATGATCGGTGCCGTCTTTTGAGAGGAGCTGCCTCATGTCTGGGTTCCTGGGATATGTTTGTCATTCCTTTAGCTGTCAGATATAAATTCATAGGCAAATCAAGGGATAGCTACAGTTTCACCTACAGGCAGCAGAGTGAGACAGGAAGGGTATACTTCCTTATTAGAATTTCCTGACCTAATTAAAATGTAGAATTGATTTGCAAGTTTGAAAACTGGAAAAGCAGGCTCTAGAGAGGATGCAATAATAGAAAACCGCTCTTGTGCTGGGGGCGGCCCGGTCCAGATCTGAGTGTGTGTTGCAGTTCTCCTCTCCTGCCCTTCTGTTGATTCTGTATAAATCACTTTTATTTCTGCAGGTATTTTCCTTTCAGATAAAAATGACATTTCGTTTTGTATTATTTTTGTCTTTCCTTATGAATGCACTGATAATATTTTAAATGCTCTAAGATCTCCTGAATCTTTTTGTTTTTAATTGGGGGGTGTTCTACAAGGTCTTTACTTCCCACAAATAAAGGTTGCCACAGCGGGGGAGGGTGGGGGGCGGGAAGGGAGACTTTAGTAGGCCAGTGGGGCAGCAGTGTATATGTGTTAAGCAACAGTACAATTTCATGGTTGGCATGGTTAAAAAATTGGAATATAAGAATAGCTCTTTTGTACTTTGATGACCAATTATGCTGTATTTTAACACGATGTATGTCTGTTCGTGTGGTGCTCTAGTGGTAAATAAATTATTTCAATCCTTTGTTGTTGTTTGTGTCCTATCCCAGTGCCATCCCTGAGTGCAGGAAATGCAAGCGATACAGTGAGCATGCTCCCCAGGGGGAGGTCGGGAGGCACAGTCACCCTTGCGCTTTTTTTTTTTTTCATAATTTTATTGATAAACAAATAGCAATTAGACAGTTTCAAATCAAAT
>NDGM010547584.1:0-13870 GCA_002564305.1 Octomys mimax
TGCAATGTATTAATTATTGTAACTCTCCTACTAACCTGTTTTGAAATTGTCTCATTGCTATTTTATCTTTTTTTCTCATTAAAATGAATTAAAAAGATGAAGTAAATAAGTAGATATTTAAGTTATGGGGAAAATCATAAAAATAAAATTAATGAAGTTTTTGAATTTGAGAATATTTAATAAGAAATGCAGTTTTAAGACATTCTATAATATTGAGACCAACTATGTTAATGAGGAAAATAAATATAATCTCAAATTGCTTTGAAAATTATCCACATGATAACTTTTCAATAGTTGCAAGCAAATGTTTGTGTGTGCGTGTACCTGTGTGTATGTGTGTGCACGGTGTGTGCGTATGTGAGCACGTGTATGTGTGCATGTGTGTGTGTGTGTGTGTGTGTGTGCCTGGGGATTGAACCTAGGCCCCGCACACACTCAGCACATTCTCTAACACTGAGCTACAACCTGAATGTTGTGTTTAAGACCTTGTTTTAAACATTACTGAGTTTATTCATCAGCAAGATCCTACAATTAACGAAAATACAAAAAACTATGTACATTACAAAGAGTAGAGCTGAGTGTTGTGCATCTGCATATTAAATTTGTGTATAGGCTGCTCCCTCAATTTATTTCATGGCCCTGAAAGATTGGCTTTCGGTGCTCTGGGTTGGCATTGTCAGACTATAAGCCAACTCATGATTTATGGTCTATTTTTGCAAATATTCTTTTATCAGAACACAGTCTCCTTCCTTTGCATGTCGTCTATGGCCGAATTTGCTCTATAGCTGTTGAGTTGATTAGTTGCAACAGAGACTGGTCTGCAACACTTAAAATATTTGCTCAATGACACTTTCTGGTCGTATCTCATCTGTATTGATAAACTGAACATTGTTAGTAAGATGGAATGTACTGATCTTGAAATGCATCTGTCTAGTTGTATCATAAAAACTGATTTCACCAGGGATATAGTTCAGTGGCATAAATGCCTGCCTGGCAAGTGCAAGGTCCTGAGCTCGAACCCTGGTACCAACAACAAAACAAAACTTGACTTCACTATCTAAGGGTTACTTTTGCTTACTAGAGTAAAAGCTAAATCATGTAAACTACAAAGGAGGCTTATTCATGGTTACTTTGAAAACAATGTGGCATGTTAACTAGGAATTTCAGCAGAGGTTTGGTTCCTGAGTAACTCAGGACATAGGTCACATTTACAAATAAAAACTTTTTTAGACTTTTAGGCTAGTTTATATTAAAATTTTTTTTTCTAGGCTCCTTTTTAAAAGATCTATTCTGTTTTTTAAAGCGTACTACCTGACAAGGTAAATCTATTTTTTCATCCAGTTCCGCTTTAGGGCTTTACATTTTGCTTTCTGAAGTTCTTGTTTGTTTGAATTTTATTTAATTTTTAGTAGATTTCTGAAGCATGTTTGTTTTTTCATGTGAAGTGTCTCCCACATCAGAATTTTTTCTCCAGATGAATTATCAAACAACTTGGAAATCATTTTTCATTTCTGGAGGAAGTTTGAATTCCTGTATATAATTTATAGCAATTCAGGTGAGTATAATTGTGGAGATATTTTTGAAAAACATGAAGAAGAATAAATGAAAGGAAATTTAGGTGATTTAAAGTAGGCCTCAATATTGTGTATAACAAAGATTTTTCTCCTTGCCCAAACCCTACTCAGGTACCCCTGAACTCTTTCAACTGATAACCATGTGACTTGTGTGTTTATCTATGCATTACTGGTTTTAACAAGAATCCTAAAAACCCCGGTTAGTCAAAGTCACCCACCCTTTTTATCTGATCACCTTCAATATCTGATTGGTGCTTTGTACTCTCCTACGTGACATCTGTCCATCCTGGCCTCCCTTCACCAAAAATCCTGTTAGGTCAGTTTATCCAGAATTCCCCTGATGATTCATTTTAGTGATTCTCCACCTAATGACCCCTTAAATGCTCTTGGCTCCTTAGGCATGAATTCCTCCATGTCTTTGTTAGCATCTGAGTTGATTCCATTTTCTCTCCCCCACTATACATCCCCTAAGGAGGTGCTTCTACACCTATTTCAGGAGTGGCGCCTTGAAGAAGGCCCTCCTTACCATCTCCATCAAGAGGGCAAGAATCTGCAAATGTGAAGTCAGCTACTGCAGGACTACGGCTGTAGGGGATCTCACAGAAGAAGCCAAGCAAGCCTGAGGAAAAGGTGCAAGACGTGGCCTTCGCAGAGCCCCACTCTAGCCTCGCTTGGTCTGCTTCTCAGGGAGTAGGGGCTTGCATGAGAAATAAACCACGCGCCTTCGGAAGTTACATCCAATCCATCAGAGGTCTTTATATACACTGGTTAAGTGCTTCTCTCAGAAAGAAGGGTGAGCACCTAGTGCTCTCAGCACCAAAGAAACCAGTTTCGTAGCTTGTGAGTGAACTCTTCCACTGCCAGATAAACTGCTTTTCGGGATAATTAAATACCAGGTTCCAAATTATTTAATGGTAAAAATAAATAGTGGTTATCTTCTAACTAGGCCTATGCTAGAAACTCTAAAATCATCATGTAATAATCTAGAATGGCTGTTAGAAACTCACTCAGAGGTAGCAAAGGATGTAAGGATGTCAGGATTGTATTAACCAATCATTAGCCTTAACCCATCATGCTCAACCCCGTCTAGAAAACAATGTAACTATCACCCTCCCTAAACAATTTTACAGTGTCTCTTACTCTTAGCTTCCACCTCAGCTTCACAAGATCCTCAGTGGCCTCCTAGGAATGGACTGGCCCTAGACTGATTATCTGAGGATAGCTGGTAGACTGCAGGCTCAGTTTTATAATTTTCAAAAACCATGTGGATTGTTCTATTAAAATCTTATATAAACTGAAATGTATCAAACAGAGCTGTATCTAAGCATGTGCATTTTCTCATCTCTTTATCACTTGGAGAACACTTTCAGGCAAAAGTATAAGCGTGAATTTGAATACAGGAATATGTTTGTGGAGTTGCACAAGTAACCTACCCTGTTCTGCCGCTTGGACTGGTGTCCTAATAGGGTGCAGTAATGATACCTTCCTTTTGTATACACAGCTACAAAGCACCGCCGCATGCATTAGCCCTTTCATCCTTATAATAACCATCTGATGTAGGTGCTGTTTTACACATGAAGGAACAGAAACTGAGAAGTTAAGAGCCTAACTTCCCAAATAGTAGGTAGCAATCCTCACACTTAAAACCAGGTCCCAGAGTCCATTTCTACTTCTGCCTCCTAGCTACAGTGCAATGGTTCTCAGCTCTGGTGGCACACTGGAATGATTGGGGGACTTCTAGAATGCCAGGGCCAGTGCCCATCCTTAGACAATCTGAGGTAATTCGTCAGGGGAGTGACTGGGGTGCCAGGATTTTTTTTAAAGCTTCCAGGTGAGTCTAACGTAGTTTCTCAGCTTTAACACTGTTAACATGTTGGGATGGATAACTGTTAGAAGAGGGTCGTTTTCTGCAGAGCAGGATGTTTAGCAGTGCCTCTTTGTTCTGTTCTCCAGATGTGGCCACCAAATGTCTCTACACATTAGCAAATATTCTCTGAAAGGCAAGTGCACCCAGTTGAAGACATTGCTTAATGTGTGCCAATGCTAATAACATTAGCAGCAACTTTATTTTTTTCTTGAGTCCAAGACTGAACCTCACATATTGTAGACAAGTGTTCTACCACCGATCTTCATCCCCAGCCTTTTTTAAAATTTTGTGTCAGGCAGGACCTCACTAAGCGTCCAGTCTTTAACTTGTGATCTCACCTTGGCTGCCCAGTAAGTAGCTGGGATCGCAGTGCTGCGCCTCCACCGTCAGATACTCATTTCTTAATTCAGCCCACTCGTGCCCAAAGAGCTGGAACAATTCAGTATAGTAGTTGGCTTGTTTGTTTTTCAGTTTCATCCAAATTAGACCTGACACATAGTTCTAGAATACTGCATTTACTGGATCATTAATTTCAAAGAAAAGAGAAAGTTGTATAACCTGTTGCTTTAAAATTTCTCTTTCCTTAGTGGTACTATGTGTGGGAGTCCCAGTTTTGCCCGGAATGCTTGTTAGAATAATAGAACAAAGAACTACTGAATCAAGTTTCATGTATATATACCAAATATCCACAATCTGTGTAAATGTTGTGTATTGTAAATATTAAGTAAGATAATAATAACAATGATGCAAATGGGAAAGAGGACTTAAGAGATAAGGACTGTAGTAGGCAGGGAAGGGATGCAAAATAAAAAAAAGAATTGAGACGTGTCATGTACGTGTACCTATTCTGTAAGATCAATGTAAATTTCATGAACTGTAAACACATACTAATAAAATAAAATAAAAACCTAACAGAAAAAAATAAAATCTTTTAGGAAGAAACCAATAACCCATACACTTAACGAAGTCCTGAGGTATTCCTTATCATTATGGAAGCTTGGGAGAAGGTGGGTAAGGCCGAGGGAACAGAGATGAGCAAGACACAGTTCTTCTTCTCAAGGAGACACATAATCAACAGTTATCATTACGATGTACAACAAAAGCACAAGTTCATAGAAGCCTAGCCTTGTGGGGGAATTAATCAATCTTATTTTGTTTGGAGAACTGCTGCTCAAAGATGGGCACATGTCAAGGACACTGTCTGTGTTGTGTTTGGAAGGAGCCCGGGTACAAGGTTCCAAGTGAAGAAAAGGAACAGTAGGAAAGGTTTCTGGCCCCAGTTAGAACCATCTTGCCCGTACCACATGTGGAGCAGGTGCTCAGGGCTCCGCCACGTTCAGTCCCAGTCTCTCACCAGTGATTCTACATGCTTACCACCACTTTCCTGTGGACATAGGAAAAGTTCTCCTAGGCCAGGAGGCTGCTAATTAACATTCTTATCTTTGTTTTTTTTTTTTTTTTTTTTTTTTTTTGGGTGGATCTGGGGACTGAACTCAGATCCTGGTGCTTGCCAGACAAGCGCTTATTCTACTGAACCATCTCCTCGGCCCCAACATTCTTATCTTACTTAGGCCCATCATATGCCAAGATTTTTTGTTTTTCCTTGCAGAATTAACTGTTCTACTCTGGTCTGATAACTGCTGATTTTTAAAACCTTCATACCTTTTTTAGGAGTTAAATTCCTATGTGCTTATTGTATAAGCTCGAAGACTCCCCCTGCCTCGAGAGAGTATTAATGGGAATGTGAATTGCATTTGTAGGCTGTACAGAAGTCCTAACTTAAAGGAATGATAACATTGGTATTGATGGCGACCCTGAAAATTTGGGGACATCTTTGACTGATTTACTACTCTTAGAAGGCTGCTTTCCGAGAAACCAAAGATGAAGCAGGCTTCCCAATGAAAAGGTCAGCTCAGATGGAATCTCCTCAGAGCAGCTTCCTGCGATTGCTCACTTATCTTCGCTTCCTCCTTCTTATCTTTCTCCATACTATTCGTCATTTCCTGACATTATCTGCTTACTTGTTATTTCTCTTTCCAGCAATAGATTGCAAATTCCCCAAGATCAGGTATTTTGTTAGTCTTACTTACTATTGAGTACCGAGTACCTAAAAAAGTATCCCTTGTAAATAATAGCCACTCATTAAACAACTACCGAACATTGAGTAGGTTGGATGTTCATCTAGAGTCCTGCTGTTTGCCCTGTAGGCTCAGCGTGCTTGTCTTTGGTTGTCAATCTGTCTCTCTGGCTGTTACATTCATTAGGACAAGGATCTCTTATTCTCTATCCTCTGGGCCCAGCATGTAACAAACACTTACAGCTAGTATTGAATTAATAAATCAATGAATGATTGAAATTGAAATAAATCCAAGGATTTTTTTGCTGCTGTCTTTTTGAGACAGGGCTTCACTATGCAGCCCAGGCTGGCCTTGAACTCACTCTTTGCCCATGTTGGCCTTGAACTTGAACTGGTAGTGACCCTCCTTCCTCAGCCTCTCAAGTGTTAGAATTACAGACCTGTATCAGCACACCCAACCTGCTGAATTAAAATAGAAAGCCAGTACAAGATGGGTTTAATTTCTTGAGCCCCATCGTTCTAGCAGCACACTTCCCACTAGCCTAGACATTTATGTCAGCAAATTCCAGGAATAAACAGCCCAGCTTATTATTAGAACAGTCAGCATTTCTTATGACACTAGTGACAACAGAACAAATGAAATGGCTGATGAGCAATAATGTGAAACACGTGAGGCAATAAGAAAAAAAATCCACACGTCAATGAGAGGGAACCTGTTTGACATCGCTGGCCAATAGAGCTGACGGTGACATTCTGGCCACTGAAAGATGTAGGCAGACAGTGAGATGACTGCAGGGGTGGAAGCCACATCCCCACGTAGAGGGAGCCCAGAAAGCCCAGTAGGAACTAAATGAACTCCCATGGCTGGAGTTCATGTTTGCGCACTACTAGCAGTAGGCATTCTACCCTGGGAAGTCACTCTCCGCCACAGCAGCTCTAGATTAACCGATGGGTAGCTGCAACTGCCGCTGCCTTTGAACTGGAAGCTGCTTACTGCTGGGAAGAGGACTGGGGGATGGGAGGAGAGCATCCTTGATCTTAACACACAAAAAATCATAACTCTGAGTTTTATAAGCTAGTGGTTGATGACATTCTCAAATACATCTTTTCCACATCATGCCTGCATAGAAAATAACACTTGCAGAGCACACTTAATGACTAGACAAGGCTGCTCTGCCTCCCCCACTAGGGCAGAAGGGGAGCAGCATGTCCCCCGCCCCTGGCATGCCTTTGTCATGGGCTCAGCCTGCAGATTGTTCTTTAGAAGTTCTGCACCGGCTGTGATGTTCTCGGCTTCTAACAATCATGGCAGGCTGATATGGTAAGATAGACAAACAGACCGATAGATAGATGATAGATAGGGTGGAGACTGAACCGTCAGCCTCATGCACAAAAGCTAAGCACTCTACCGCCAAGCTGCACCCTCAGTGTTACATTGTAATAGAGCCCAGAAATAAATTTGGAGCCCCTGCTCTGTCCAGGAACTTCTCAGAGCAAGGGATAAATCCACAAAACAAAGCTTCCCCCCGTAAAGGTTACTGTCTACTAAAGTGAGACAGCAACATCTAAGCCTATGTCTGGTAGCAATAATGCTATGGAGATAAATGCTGGAGGGCAAGCAACATAGAAATTGAGGGGCAGCAAACCCAAGAGCAACTTCACAGGCACAGGAAGAAAACACGCAGTAGTTTCCTCTCGCTGCTGCAACGAAGTGTCAAACACTGTAGTGTAGACAGCAGGCATGCATCATCCTGCAGTCGTGGGGGTCGGAAGTGCGGAAGTGACCTCAGCAGGGCTGCACTCCTCCTGGAGGCTGCTTTCTGGCGTCCCTCACTTCTTAGAGTCTGCATTCCTTGCTCCTGGTCTACAGAGAGCCAGCAAAGCAGCACCCTCACGTCGCCTCCAGTTCCTCTCATCCCTCCTTCTGAGGGCTCTGATCACATTGCTTTCCCCTGGGTAATCCCGGGCTCTTCTCCCAACCATAGCAGCATTCATTTAGTTACAGTGACAAAGTGGATTTTGTCATGTAAGGTAAGATACACAGGCTTTAGGTTGTGGGGTGTTTTGTCCACGTGTTTTCTATTGCCCATAACAATGCCACTGTTCAAGCACATTAGAGAGCAAAGCAATGTATTTTGGGTCATAGCTCTGGTCCAAGGTCAAGGTGCTGCATATGGTGAGGGCCTTCTCATCAACAGAGTCCTGAAGTGGTATAGTCTGTACTGTATCATTTGGTGACAAATAAGCAGCACACATGTGTCCCTCATCTCTCCTTTGCTCTTCCTCGCCCTCCCCCTCCACCTCCTCGTCCTTCTCGTCCTCCTCCTTGTCCTCGTCTTCTTCCTTCTCCTCCTTGTCCTCCTCTTTCTCCTCCTGTTCCTTCATCTTCTGCGGTATTGGGATTAAACCCAGGGCCTTCACATTAAGCTACTTTCCTCAGCCCTTATAGTATTTGTTATTTTGCACCTGAGTGTCCCTAAATTGCTAATTGCCCAGGTGGGCTCACCAGCGTCCTCTTTCAGCCTCCCATCTCCTGCTGTTCGATCACTGGGGCTCTGCTCCGATGCTCTTAGCTAGCCCTAATCACCCCTACAGCACCACCTTAGAATACCATAGTCCCATCGTTTCCATGGTCTTCCTACCTCACAATGGGGATGAAACTCCAGTAAGAGTCTCAAAGGGTACAGAGCATACCTGAATCACAGCAGGCGTGGCTACCTACTTACCACGACCCACGTATTGCCTTAGTTACTATTTTCACCACTGAGACAAAATACCTGACACCCAGAAGTAAAGGAGGAAAGGACCATTTACCTCATGGTGTATAGAGGTTTCAGTCCATACTCAGTGGGCTCCAGGACAGAGTGGCTTTATAGAGGAGAACAGTACCTGGCAGGCAGAAGACAGCAAAATCAATAACCGACCTTAACACTGCCTGGGTTTAAGGGGATACCAATCAGTGAGCTGATCACGCAGCCTTGATCCCAGCAACACAGTCTAGATCCAGCCACCTCTGAAAAGGCCCTAGGACAATCGAGGCTTTGTGGGTCACCTAGACACAAACCATCGTAGGAATCCAGGAGTAGCAGGGGAGGTCAGGATCGCACGGGAACCTCTTTCTCTCCCCCAACACACTGGCCATGTAAGTTTGCCACCTTTCTCAGGTCCAAGAATCTGAGGTTCAGCAGTTAAGAACAGTCCGAGTAGCACAAGCTTCCATAGCTTCTGGGTGCTACTGCCAGGTTTCTGTCCTGGACCTCTTGATTCCAGCGCTCTCTCACGGTGACCCCTGTACTCATGGCATCACGTTCTGGTTTTGGAGAGCTAGCAGGGAGCTACATCTGACAGTCTTGAGTGAGAAGACTGTCCAGTGTAGGGAAAACAGGTCGCTATCCTTCGGAGTCATAACTGAAGTGTGCAGGCCAACCAGCCACCTGGGGGTGACAGAAATCCCCAAGGGCAAGATCGCACGAGCTGTCATCTACTGATTCCCTATGTGACAACGAAATTAAGGGCTGTGACAGTGGAATGTAAGTTAAGCCAGGTGACCTTTTGGCTTTCAGAGTTACTGTCAGGAAAATGGTAATACCATGTTACAAATGTACTTTGCTATTGAAAAGTAAAAGAGATTCAAACTAATAAGAAATTTCCAAATAGAAGAACACGACTTGGTGCCATCTGAGTAATTCTACTGTATTAATAAAAGGTTATGTAAAGTTTTCTTTATAAATTCCTTTGATACCCACTGTGTGCATACTTTCTGATATTTGACTGACGGCCTTGTTAGACGAGGCCTGACTGCCAGCGGTGCCTTTGTTTTGTCTGGCACATGGATTACTTGTTCTTCTGTCGTGCAGAGATTTTGTTACACTCCCCAATAAAAGACGGGGAGGAGTCTTGGGATGATTCTGCGTGCTGGGTCCAACGCAGGAAAAACAGGCATAATATTTCTCTTACTGAGTTATTTGAGAGCCTCTGGGACAAAATAAGAGCTTTCTGGAAGCTCCCTCATCATACAAGTCTTTCTCCTCCTGCCTGAGCCACATGAGTACAAGGCGTTTGGAGGACAGAGTCGGGCCCAGTTAGGTTGACATCATTCTTGGAACAGTCTGGCCACGTGAACTATTAATACAATTGTATGTTTATGGAAAATTGGGCAATTTATAGGAACAGAGCTACATGTTCCTTTCCAACCACCTTCTAGGTTGTTTAGAATAGAATTGTTAAGTGTGTGAGCTGATTCTTTAGTTTCTAGTATTCACAACTCCTACTCACAGCTTTGAAAATTTTTTCATGGTATCTACTTGCAGTAGTCAAAATGAAAAGTTAAATGATATACAGTGAGGAAAAAAATGGTTTCCTGGGGCTGTTTGTGCTTTTGTTGTCATGACAGGAGTTAGGGACACTAGAGAGAGCTGCATTGTCAGGGCAGCTCTGCGCTTGGAGGAGCAGTACCTTACACAGACTGCCGCGAGGCTCCCTGTGTGGGACTGGTGTCACAGCTGCCACTCTGCCCCTCGGCTCTGTCTACCCACGCCTGCACCCCACTCCACGTTCCTTCACACGTGTGGGGGCTCCATAAGAAAGGGCGTCTTCAGTGTCACGTGGTGATGTCCAGTACCCCCTCCCCAGCCTACCTGGTTGAATGTGAGAACTCTTAAGGTTTTTTGGTTTGGGAAAAACAAAAAGCTGAGTAAAAATGTGATGGAAGAAGAGCAAAGAGAAGAGAAAGGGAGCATATCACTCATGGTTTGTGCTGCAGGGGCAGACAGAAATGCTGCAAGCATACCCTTGATGTGGAGGCAGATTTATTTAAATCTACAGGCTCTGACTGGGAACATTCCCAGAATATCGGGCCCTGATCTCTGGTGGGCTAGGGTCTACATTGGATCAGTCAGCAGGAAGTGCGGAGGCAGAACGGCTGGTCAGTTGGGGACTGGTTTATACCATGTGCATCATAGTGACCAACTATTCCTTACAGTGACCAGTAGTTTCTCAGGGGCAGAAACAACGGTAGCTACTACGTGAGCAGCTAGCACACTGAAGTGCGCTGTGGGGACAAGGGGTGTTTGCTGCTACATTTCCTTGCTCGTTTAGTTTCCCTGGCAGACCTTTGCTGGGTGCATCACATGTGATGTTCTGAGACAGCTAGAATTTAGATTCAACAACATTCCTCTGGTGAGGTAGTGAGGGAATTAGTCTGAATAGGAGAGTGTCCAAAGAGTCTTGGATGCTCATCAAATCTCAGCCAGGTGTCTGACTGTTTTACCCCTGGGGAAATCATCCATAGGGCATAAGCTCGCAGGGGCCGGAGAAGGACTGCACACGCAGCCCAAAAAGACACAAAAATCATAGGCAACGCGTGCGGAGCAGCCCTGTGCACGATGTCCTCAGGCTTCCGTCACGCATGCATTGGTCTCCTTGGAGGGAGCTCCGGAGGAGCTTGTCCGGGTAGATTTCTTAGCAGACCCAGGGCTGGCTTTTGAAACTTGTAGAGGTGGTTACTATGTGCCTGGGTTGTACGCCCGTGCAGGGATGTCTACACATACAGCTAACCCTTTCACTGGTCACAAGAGCCATGTAGTTCTGTGTTTCATTTCTGTGTATCTAGATGAGAGAGTCCACTATAATGCGTGAGGTCAGAGCCAGTGACCCAGACGCTGGCACCTGCGCTGGCTGCGGGGGTGCGGGTGCCGGTGCTGTGGCTTGGGCTGCCAGCACCAGGGCTGGGGGCCACCTGGTTCTGGCCTCCTGGGGGTGCCATGTGGTCCTTCTGGCTGGGGTTGGTGTTTCGGCCCGTTGGATCCCTGAGGGACTTAGGTTCTGGATGGGTCATTCTGTGTCACTGGTGACAGGCTTTCAAGCAGCAGTTTTCTGTGCAGATCATCCTTGCACAAGAACACTGGCCACAACACGGCGGTCCTCCAGACACCCTGCGACAAGTAAAAATCAGTGCAGTAGCGATGCTGCAGATTTTAGAATTTGTATCTATTTTAAGGCTTTATAAATCCTTCCACATGCTTATAAAACTTTCCCACACTTTTAAAAACACTTCTAATGTTCTTAACCATTTTCTAAACTCATGAATCTCCATAATTTTAACAACATACAGATGCTGTACGGCACTGCAAAATCTTGTGATATAGTGAAAAATCTAGGACAAATAGTTTAGATTAATTTTTTTTGAAAACGCTCGAAACAGGGAGTCTGGGAAAGTCAGACTGCAAAGTAGCAAGGAACTGCTGTAGTTGTGTCCAGGATAGTTGCAGCATGTCTAACCTGCTGGCCTTTGTTTATTGGTGGCAGGTCCCACTACACAGCTCAGACTCCTAGTGCTCCTCCTGTCTCAGCCTCCCCAGTGCTGGGCATGTACCACCACACCCGGTTTCAGTGACAGGGCTACGTCCATCTGTAAACAGGGTGCACTCAGCATCTGCCAGAGGTGCTAGCTTTTGGAACCGTTCATCCCAGTGCAGCAGGTGGCACCTGGACGGTTAGGTCTCTATCTCAGGTGACATGGTCAGCTTCCTTGATCAGGACAGTGGCTGTTAGAGTGAGGAGGCAGGCGGGGAGGCAGCCCGTCGAGGCCCTGGGTGCCCCCAGGGACAATGGTCTGTGTAGGCGCACAGAAGCCAGCAGCGCTGAGAAATGTATGGAGGCTTTTTCTTTGGTGACAATTTCTGCCCTGCATTGTAGCAGAGTTTTGTGCAGCCCACATACACAGGACAATTGCAGGGGCATTCACAGCTTGGAGAGCTTGCGTCTGCTTCCCGGCTGGATGAGGTGTGCTGTTTGGTGCAGGTGGGCGCTGCCTTGGGACACAGCTCACTCACCAAGGGCCACGATTGATTGCAATCCTGGGGTGAGTCCCTGCTTCTGGAAATGAGTCTTTCGCCATTTCAGGGCCATCATTACCAGGCCCCTCAGGCTGATGCAGGCGACTTCTTCCTCCTGGGGTATACTCACAGTCAATATCAAGCCTGGTACAGTGGGCCCGGGTGTGAGAGAGGCTGATCCCATCCCGGGAGCAACTGCAGCAGCTGACAAGGGGCCTAGGTGGAAGTCTCAGGAAAAATGGACCTCTTTTTTCCTTTTTTTTTTTTAAGATTTGGGGAACAGTGTGGTTTAATTTTTAACTCCATAAAGCCCCTTTTCCTTCAGTCAGGGACTATGGATTTTAACTAATACAAGGGACTATGGGTTTTAACTAATACATTCCCATTCTATCTCTCTGAAGTGAGTGTGTGTACCCTCAAACAGTGGTGCAACAGGCAAAGGGTGAGCACTCCTCAGAGAGGGCCACGCAGATGTCTACCTGGCCACACCCCTCTCGGGGACTGAGGTTCAACTTAGCTAAGGAGGGTGCAAGGCTCTTTTGTTCCATACGTCAGTTGCATGGAATGACAGATGAGGGACGAATCAGCCACCGCAGCCACTGTTCCCAATAGCCACACTGACAGAACAGCCTGTGGCTTATGCTGTCTGGGCCATTCACTCATATATTTATTCAACAGACACTCAACCTCCCTTCCCTTGAGGGTGGCCTAACTAAAAAGAGTTGATTAAGCTCTTCTCCTGATGGAACTGAGCAGGCCTGACAGACTGACTAACTGGGGTATCCTTGGAGATCTTACCAGAATCAGGCAGGCAGGCAGGCAGGCAGGCAGAAAGACAGACAGACTGAATTCTCCTCCCTTTGGTGTCCCATATGAGCAGTGTGGGTGGGGAGCCAGGAATCCTCTGCCACACCTCCGAGGGGATTCTAAAAATCTCAAGGCTGTGCCTTCCCATTGAGACTTGGAGGGGTCCTTGCTCTATCTGAGAAGGCCACGATCAGTGACCGACATACTCAGCAAGGTGGGTCTTCCTGGCGAACATACCAGATGCAGCGGCCAGCAGAAATACTGAAATGGCACCCAGAATCGGGAGGCAGATTGATTTACATAACCAGGCACTGATAGGGATAATGCCCAGAATATCAGGCCCTGCTCCCTGGTGCTCTAGGGCTCCAATTGGATAAATAAGCAGGAAGTACAGAGGCAGGATGGCTTGTCCAGTGGGAATTGGCTTACATACTGCGCACCATGGCGGCCAGACACTTCGGAGCGACGAGGAGCAACTGGAAGCACAACAGGAACTACTACCTGGACAGCTAATGCACTGAAGCCTCCTGGCTGGACGTGGCATTTTCTGCTACAGTGCCTTATTCTGGGCTACATTTATTTATTTTTTCCTTAATTTTTATTCATTTTAAAGGGAAAAAATAGCAATGAAACAGTTTCAAAACCAGTTAGTAGGACAGTTACAATAATTAATACATTACATATTGTCTTCATAGTAGTTATTCAGAGG
>NDGM010547660.1:0-14694 GCA_002564305.1 Octomys mimax
CAATGTGTTAATTATTGAAACTGTCCTACCAATTTGGTTTGAAACTATCTCATTGCTATTTGTGTCTCAATAAAATTATGGGAAGAAAAGAGGAAAGAAGGCAGAAAAGAATTGGACCAAAGTACTATCAGAACTCATCAGAGAGGATACTAATTCCAGTAGCCTTACATCCTATATCCAGAGTACATAGTGGTCAGATGTGAGTTTCAGAGGCTTTGGTAACTCCACTCATGGCTTAGCTGGTTGCACTCCACATGGACTCTGTTTTAGGATTACTTTGTTCTTCACCTGCAGCATTCCTTGACTACTCACGTCCCATGGTCCTTGAATCTCTGGCTTTCTGGGATTACCACTGCATCTTTCACTTCAATCCTGTAGTTCCACACATTACCCTCTCAGGACCTCCCTACTAACCTCACAGATCTTCTTTTGAAATCCGGATAGAAGTCTTTCTGACCCCTCAACTCTTGCTTTCTATGTGCAAATTAAACCAGCATCATATGGATGATGCCAACATCTGCTGCCAGCAAGAGAATTTCCTAGGACACTTTGAATCTCTATTGTAGCAAACTCCGAGTGCCCAGATGACCAAGCACGGCGAAATAAACTTCAGGGTACTAATTTTCTAGGAGGTCGTTCTTAAATAAGGGTCTAAGGGACTATTTTCAACAAATGATTGATAGTTTTGCACCTCTGAGGAAGTGATGGGTGGCATCTTGTTGATTTCCAAGGTTCTCTCAAGGTATCTTTCATCTTTTTCTTGTACAAAGTATTTGATTTCTTTTAATGGTGCTAATAGCTTTTCCTCCTTTGGCCCCAATATTATACAGGATTGATTCTGGGGAAAAATTGAAGTTTTAAAATTTTTCCTATTTTTTGTTGCCCCCAGTTCTCACAGAAATCTTGCTAAACACAACAGTCTAAAAGTTGGTCTTCTTTGAAATTTGACCTGTCAGGTCAATTAATGCACTGCCTTTAAACTCAGTCTCTTATGAGAAAAATATAGACAAATTTACTGGGAGTGTAAAATACATGGCCTCTAGTCCAGCTGCCAACACAATCTTTGTTCCCAACCAAATCCCTTGAGCCTGGCCTCTACTGTCTGCATTCCTATTAGCATTCTGGTCTTTTGAGATCTGACCAGAGTCACCTATCAGGCTCTGATTATAGCATTTTAGGGATTCTTCAAACCTTTCCAAATTCCTCATACTAACCACTTCCAAAGACTTCTGAACCTCATGGTCATGTACACTCATAGTAATGACCTCACTCTCAGTAACAATTTTCTGTATTAGCTTTTCTATCACTAACACCAATAACCAACACTCACAATTTAAAGTAGTAAAGGTTTGATTTTGTGCACAGCTTCAGAGGATTCATTCATGGTCAGTTTGCTCCAGGATGGAAACATCACAGCAGAAGGACATGGTGGAGCAAAGCTACTTTATTCATGGCAGATGGGAAGCACAGCAAGGGAACAATGCCAAAAAAGAAGGGACCAGATACCATACATAGACCCAAGACTAGATACGCCCACTCAGGTGTACCAACTGTGATACAACAATCCCTTGGGTCTATTTCAAAGCCAATCAAGCTAACATTCCAGCCTAACTTCCACATATAAACTAGAAGACTCCTTCATGACAGAAAACTCCACATCAATGCCCATGCAGCGATCCTTGAATGAAATAGTGATAGGTTTGGAAAATGTGTATACTTAAATCACTTATTTCCATTATTTCTTTCTTTGGCATTTTGAAATATCTTCATAGGAATTCAGTTAATGTGAGATTATAGATGTGATTTCAAAAATAAGATTTGCAGGCTAAGCATGGTGTCACATGCCTGTAGTCCTAGCACTCAAGAGACTGATGCAGCAGAGTTGTTGCGAGTTTGAGACCAACCTTGGCTACAGAGTGAGGTCAAGTCCAGCATAAACTGCGTAGTGAGACCCTGTCTCAAAAACACCAAACAAAACATAATAAAATCCAACAATTTCAAAGCACACTTTGGTTCTACAGGTTTATTTTATCTGAAACTCTTTCATGTGGCAAAAACTGCATCATAGATAAATGCTTTCTTATCTGAAAATGAACAGAGGCATTGCTGAAGTGTCACTCAATATGATAATAAAGAACAGAAAAAACTCATCTTACCCTTCTTAAGTGAATAGTAAATCTTTCTCTTGTGATAGAAATAAACCTGGGTTTTAAAAAAGGAACATTATTTCATAACTGTAAACTAATTTTCTTATAAGTTTATGAACACACTTGATGAGAGCCTCCATCCGTCAATGCCACACTTTCTCTTAGAAGCAGAGAAGAGAGAAACTGATTAAAATGCAGTTGATAAGAAGTGTCTGCCATCAATCATACAGCACTGAAAGGAGCCCTCACTTTAATCCCCTGCAAACTGAGGAAACAGATGCTGTTATTGGCTCCAAAAAGTCCTCAAGGAAATATAAATATAAAATAGGAGTTACTCAAGAATGTTTAGAGGCCTCATGGTAGCAGAGGAAGAATGGGTCTTCACAGCATATCTAGCAAGATAAGGCACCAGAGGGAAACATGGATTTATGACAGTCATCAGCTGTAGAAGAAGCTGGAACCCTTGACATCATTAGCAACAACTCTATGTAGATCTTTCCCATGTGGGAAGTATTTATTGGCCAACATACAGTCATTATTCAGGTTCTTCCAATTATGATTACATGAAAAATCTAACCTTCCAAAATTAACATTCTCTGGAGGTTTGTGGTCCCCGAATCATCACTAGACCCAAGGAAAAAAAGTCCTTTTTTCCCAGGCCAATTTGAATTTAAACTGCCATTTGCCAAATGCATGGAATCTTCATTGGCCATGAAACAAAGACACCATGTCAAACCCCGTTCTTGAGTTCCTGCTCTCATACAAAGAAAAAAAAATTATCCCCATAAGCTTGAGACTTTTTGCTTAAATGTAAATAAAATGTAATTGTTTTCTACTTCACTGGGATTTAGTCAACTCCTCTTTTGTCTTTACATCTATAGGCACACAATTGACTTGGGATGTTCACTTAGATTTTAATGGATACCAGAATAAACTAAATTTATAAATTGTCAAACAGGTAAGATAATTAAGATTTTAGTGATTACAAGCCAGGTTCAATGGTGTGCATCTAATGCCAGCACTCAGGAGATGGAGGCAGATGGATTGCCACAATTTCAAAGCCAACCAATATGGAGTGATTTTCCCCCTATCTGGTGACATAGGTCCTATCCATCAAAGGAGGAAAACCATTTGTGCTGAATTAATAAATATGTAAGAACTATTCGATTAAGACTGTTAATCATTTTCAATGATGAAAACTAGCAGTCAATCTCATCCCCTCCTCCACATGAGGAAAAAGGTTCCTGATTTGAGAAAAGCATAAATATTTTTACTTTTTAAGAATATTGAGGTGTTGATTTCAACATTATTATCAGGACACAAAAACCTAAGAACAATAATCAGAATGATATGTTCCTGTTTGAAGACTATTTTCACAGCTCGTGGCACTGTTTTCTAAGGTCTTTGCAATCTTATAGTTCCTTTTGTTTAAATTTTGTTTTCAAGGACAGTATGATATCAGCAAGAAACAAGTTTGCAACATTTATGAATATTCACAGGAATTTCTTTCATTGCAAAGAAAAGCAAGATTGGGAGTTTAACGAATGTTTCCAGTGCTTTATCAAATCAGATTATTCAAATACTTTCAATGGCAAAGAAAAGCCTTCTTCCCCCAAAAACTAAAGAACAGAGGGCATCTCTTCTTCCTCATCCTGGGCCTCTGTCATTAAACACAATTTCTCTCTAGAATTACAATCAGGAAGGGGCTGTAGACATCATTATTGTTGGTAGAAAGGAGGTAAAAATGGATATAGTTCTACTTAGCAACAGAAAATACAGAAGAAAACATTGCCCATTTCCCCTCAGATTTGTCCTGCAAGTTAAGCTGATAAAAAAAAAATTATATATATATATATATATATATATATATATATATATACTGAGAAAAAGACATCCTTTTCTCCAGTGCCAAGGATTTAACCTCAACACACTAGACAAGTGCTCTAACAATGTGTTACATCCCCAGACCCTTTTAATTTCACTTTGAGACAAGACTTGCAAAGGTAAGGCTCACAAATTTTACCAGCATTAATATTTTCGTGTGCCCAGGGGATTCACAGAAAAGAAGCAAAAGCCTGAGGAAACAAGTAGGCTTGGAGGCCTATGTATCATTTTAGCAAAGGGCAACACATTACACAGAAGTTACTAGAAAAAAGAAAGGGAGCTGAGGCTTTCAGGCCAGAGAACTGGCAGAAAAATGATCAAAACGTGCATGAAGGTGAGGTTCTTTTTCATAAGGTTTGTTTATGCAGACTCGTCTGAGCACGGTTTCCCTCTCCAGGGATAAGGGTCCTGCCCTCATCCTGGCACAGAAGAGGGTACAAATGTCTTCCCTGCTGTTAGGCAGAGTGCACATGTGCAGTGAAGTCTTCTTGTATCTGCTGTTTCTCACTTGGCTTCGATTTAAAATAATTGACCAGCCAAAGCTGATATGTTGGGGTGGTGTACCCGCACATGCTCCAGTACCAATAGTCTTTCTTCCTTCCAGGGTGAGAATTTTTAAGATTATTTTCAGTGACTTACAAAGAATATTTTAATGTAGACAATAAGTATTTTGAAAGAGAGGTCACAGGCAAAAAGAAATGAGACTTCTCTACTAGAATTTTATTTCACTGGCCAAGATGTTTATCATTTTTCTGTGAACAGAAAGATTAGAGGAAGAAAAATGTATGATTAAACTCACCATTTATTTCTAGCACTGGGGATTGAACTCAGCCCCTCTGCACTGAGACACATCCTCAGGCTTTTAAATTTTTTTTTTTTTATTTAGAGACGTAGCCTCATTATGTTGCCCAGGCAGGGCTTAAACTTGCCATCCTCTTGCCTCAGCCTCCCATAGTGCTGGGATTATAAGTATGTGTCCCTAGCCCAGCTATAGTATATATTTACGTCTTTCACTTTTTAATTTATTTTTGAGGGGGGTTCTTTGAGACAGGGCCTCGCTTTGTAGCCCAGGCTGGCTTTGAACTCCTAACGATCTCTTGCCTCAGTCTCCTGAGCGCTGAGATTACTGGTTGTGCAGCACAGCTGGCTATAGCTTACATGTATTAGCTCCATGTGTTTGCTGAATTTATTCCAGCTCCACTATATTCTCAGGGTGGGAATGCTTTCTTCATTCCTTTGTTGACACTGGGCTCTTGGCTGGTTGTGTATACTTCCTTTGCACTGAGGCCCCTGTGGCTAACTGACTCAGTCTCAGTTCCCCTAGTTTCCCATTCCCAAATTCATAAGGCAGTAAAGTATTGGCCCAGCTCACCTTTCATGTGACAATACATACCCTGGGGATACAATGCTTAGATCAAGCACAACTGATGAGGGACAGCAGAAAGGGAATAGATAAATGGTAGGTAGATAGATAGATAGATAGATAGATAGATAGATAGATCTTATTAGTACATGTTAATTTTACAGAACATAGTTTCATTATGGCATTTTCCTATGTGTATATGACACATGACATATTTGTATCATATTCACCTCCCCTATTACCTTATCTTTTCATTGCTGTTATCAAGTGTGCAGAAATTTTCAACAGAAGCAAAGGTGTCGAAAACAGCCAATAATCAGTAACTTTCAGCTAACAAAATATCACTTTAACTTTGATTAAAATAACAAGCTGAGTATTATATTTATTTAAAAAGTATTCTGTATCATTTCTAATGTTTTTTATTATTTTTTATTCTCTTAAAAAATAACAAAAGTGTTTCTGAGCTTTCTTTGTCTCTTTTCAATACTAAAAAAAACTGAGATATACTTAGAACATTATTTTTTAAATGTACTTCAATAATTTTTTTATGTATTTGGTACAGTGTCTCACTATGCAGCTTTGACTCATAGTGATCCTCCTGCTTTCAGCCTCCCAAGTGCTGGGATTACAGGCATGCACCACCATTCCTGGGATTATAGGCATGTACCACCATTCCTGGACTCAGTGGCCAGCTCAGCACACCCTGTTGGAGGGCTAGTGTGGCATGTGGTGCCAGGAATCGAATCCTGGTCCCTGTGCTTGCCTAAGCAGACACTTAGTCCACTGAGCTATCTCACCGGCCCTCCATAAATTTCAAGCATAGAAGTAAAAGCCAAAGCAATTTAAACAGATTTTAAGAATTTTGGTCATTTCAGAATAGTATTACAATTTGAGACCAGTTGGCTATGGAACAAGAAAATTTGTTCGGTTTTTTTTTTTTTTTCAGAGCTGAAGATCATACACAGAGCCTCCTATGTGCTAGGAAAGCACTCTACCCTTGAGCTACATTCCTGAACCTGACCCTGTTTTTCCTTAAACCCAAGCACCAATCACAACCTACTAATTTATAGTTGGTCTCCACAATCAGACTGCTGGTGAGAGTGCTACAGTGGTGCAAATCTTGGACAGCCACTGTCTTTGGTATGGCACACTCAGTAAGTATCAAATGCATTCATTAAGTCTCAAAAGACATTTGAATAAATAAATGCCTTGGATTTTTCCTACTTTGGTAAAGTGAAGATTTTTGTATGAGTTTTGTTTATTTTGTTTTGTTTAGTTCAAACAGAGGTCTCAGTGCATTGCTCTGGCTGACCTTGAACTCAAAATCATCCTACCTTAGCATCCTAAGTAGCCAGGATTACAAGTGGGTACCAGCATGCCCACATATTAGTTAGTTTTATAGCTAAATGGACCATAAAACAAAATATTTTAAAAAGATAATTTATCATGCAAATAGAAAGCATACTCAAGGTTCTGTTCAATACCCAGTACTTTGAGGAGAAAAAAGTTACCAACAAAAGAGGTCGTTTTGACCAGTCCAGGGATGGCCACAGTCGGAGAGACAATTCAGGAGTTTGGTGAACATAGTTGGGAGGCAGAGCCTTCATTGTGTTTGTTTCTTGGTGTGAGTAAATTCCTCAGAGGATGGTCCTTGCAAGCGGAAAGCACATGGCTTGGTTACCTGCTAAAAGAGTTTCAGTTAGCACAGCCCAGCCTCAGGAAGTATAGATATATAGCTGGCTAAAACAGCAGGGACTCTGGACCACAGCTGGCTCTTGAGGCCCAAAGCTTGAGGTCCAAGCGAGCATGGCATCACTGCACCCCATTTGCTTATGTTCTTCTGTTCTTACCCACTTGTGTCCCATTCCCTTCTCTTGGATCTTTCTGCCAGTGACGAGCTGTTTCTCAGGTCCTTTGCCCTGATTTTCAGCCTAGTGTTCATCATTTCTGCTCATTTGCCTTAATGTTATCATTGGCAAACTGGGACAAGCATTGTACCAATCTCCCGTGCCTGCTGAGGGAACATGCTAGCATGTGTGAGAACCTCAAAGGAGTGGCAAGAGCCAGGCATGCCGACACACATCTGTAATTCCAGCCATATTGGAGGCTATAGCAGGAAGATTGCAAGTTTAAGGCCAACCTGGGGAATGTGGCCAGACACTGTCCAAAAGTAAAATGTAAGATGAGATAGGGATACAGATCAGGGGTAGACTAGCATGCACAAGGCCTCAACTCAATCCCCCATATTGTGCATACACATGTGCACAAGAACACCCAAGAAATACTACTTGAGACATTATAAGTGCTCACTTAATATATTAGCTATAGGAGACCAGGTCAGGCAGCCCTGAATAAGCAATGGGCCTTGGAGGAAATTAAAGAAGAAATTAAACCATAACTATAGCTAAATTAAATGTTGATGCAACATCCTGGAACTTACAAGACATGATGAAAGCAGTCACATGAGGGAATTTTATAGCAATAAACTCACATCAGGAAGGCACAATGAACTCAAATAAGCAACTTCATGTTAAACCTCAAACTCCTAGAGAAGAAAGAAGAAATCAAACACAAGGCTCATACAAGAGAGGAAATTATAAAGATCAAAGCAGAAATTAATGCAATTGATACCAAGAAAATAATACAAAGAATCAATGAATCAAAAAGTTGGTTCTTTAGGGCCAGCAAGGTAGCTCAGTGGATTAAAATGCCTCTTAGGCAGATGCAGGGACTGGGATTCATTACCCAATATGCCAGCCCCACCCCCAGGGCACACTGAGACAGAGATTGAGACTGGGCATGCTGGTACATGCCTGTACTCCCAGCACTTGGGAGGCTGAAAACAGGAGGATCACTACACGTCTGATCTATATAGTGAGACTCTGTAGACCCTGCACTAAATACAGAAAAGAAATACTGATTCTTTGAAAGATTAAACAAAACTGATAAACCTCTGGCAAAGCTTATCAAAAAGAGAAAATCAAAAGACTCAAATCAATCAATTAGTAATGATAAGAGTGAAATCAAAATGGATCCTGTGGAAAGCCAGAAGATTATCAATACCTACTTCCAAAAACTGTACTCTAATAAAATTAGAAACCCAGAAGAAATGGACAAATTTCTGGACACACAAATTGCCCAAACTGAATCAAGAAAACACAAGTATTCTAATTAAACTGATATCAGGTAATAAAGTGGAAAATACAATTAAAAACCTACCAATGAAGAAAAGATCAGGTCTGATGGATTCACTGGTGAATTCTACAAGGTATTTAGAGAGGACATAATTCCAGTTATGCTGAACTCTTTAATGAACTTGAAAGGGAAGTAATATTATCAAAGAAACATACTCTGATAGCTAAACCAGAGAAGGACCCAACTAGAAAACTACAGACCAATGTCCCTAATGAGCCCAAATGAAAAAATTTGTAGTAAGAAACTGGCAAACAGAATACAGCAAACCATCAAGATTGTACATCATGACCAAGTAGAATTCATCCCAGGGATGCAGGGATGGTTCAACGTATGCACATCAATTAATGTAATACATCATGTTAATAGAGCCAAAGACAAAATCACATGATCACTTCAAGAGATGCAGAAAATGCATTTGACAAGCTCTAAAACCCATTCATGATTTTAAGAAAACAGAAAATTGGAATTGATGGCCTTTACCTCTGATAAAAGCCATCCAGGACAAATCAACATCATACTAAATGGTCAAAATCTGAAAGCAACACTGTTTTCCCTAAAATAGAATAAGTACTCAATAGGCTGGGCAGAAGAGGTTGATTTTATCAACAGAAGAGAACTGGAAAAAAGCCAAAACAAAGAACAAGCAGAAAATTGGGCATTTCAAAGTGACTTTCCTCCAAGTCAGGAACAAGGATACAGAACAAGAGAGAAGGGGCTGTTTAACATTAAGTTCCTTCAGGCTGGAGTACTTTAGGTGAGGACTGAGGTAGGAGAGCCTTCATCATCACGTCTATTGAAACTAACCTGCTGGGGAAATTTGGTCTTGGTGAGTCTCTGCCTCTGCCGCTCTGTTTCTCTGTGTCTCTGTGCCTGTGTGACTGTCTGTCTGTCTCTCTCTCTCTCGCTCTCTCTCTCTCTCTCTGTCTCTATCTCTGTCTCTCCATCTCTGTCTCTCTGTCTCTGTCTCTATCTCTATCTATCTCTGTCTCTGTCTCTCTCTCTCTGACACACACACACACACACACACACACACACACACACCCTCCTTCTCTCCTGCATTTTCAGGAGGTCAGGCAGCTGAGTTTCAGCTTGCTGATGTGGAACTCAAGCAGGGTGACTTCATTTTGATTTTCAGTCTGGTCTGTTGGAGCCAGTACAGAAACCCAGTCCAAACAAGAGCCTCTTGTCATTTTATTTAACAACAAGCACACACATGGCCATATTCCACACAGCTGTGTCCAGAGCAGAAGGAATATCCAGACCGTCTGAGCTGTCAGCAGTATGCAGAAAACCAAAATGCCGTCCTGCTCACCACAGTTCAGGGCAGAAGCATTGGAAAGCCAAACAGCACCAACATCGTAAGTCAAGTCCATCTCACACTTGGCCAAGAGGACCCTGCTCTGGTCATTTCTCCAGCCAGAGACGGATGTACTTGCTCTTAGCTCTCAGACCTGCAGAATAAGAGCCCCTGCACTGGGAAAAGCCCACAAACCCTGGACACAGCCTTCTACACTGCAGCTCTGCCTTCTGGGAGACCCTTTACATCAGTCCCACTTGACCGCACCTGAAGTCAATTGGAGAGAAGCCCCTCCTTGTATCATGAGGAGCTCTATCAAGCTGCTTCCTGCCCACAGAAGATTAAGGACCCAAGATCACTTTTAAATCTCAGCCTTCTTTTTTTCCTTCCTTGCATACTGAGGGTTGAACCCAGAGCCTTCACCCTGAGCTACACCTCCAGTGTGTCAGTCAAGTATTATTTATTTGTTTGCTTGTTTACTTAGAGACAGGGTCTCTCTAAGTTGATAAGATGCTTGGGCTGGGTTTGAACTTGCAATGTTCCTGC
Source organism: Octomys mimax (assembly GCA_002564305.1). NCBI lineage: Eukaryota > Metazoa > Chordata > Mammalia > Rodentia > Octodontidae > Octomys > Octomys mimax. The sequence goes on from NDGM010547660.1 coordinate 10,433, forward strand.
CTCAGCCTCTCAATCCCGGTATCATAAGCACCATGACACCCAGCTACATCTCAGGTCTCTCAGCCCAGGCGTGTATGTCCCTCTCCAGAATAACATGTTTAAACAGGCCTCTTCTGACTCAGGTCAGTTCTATAATCCTGGAGTTGAGGGTTTCTTTCTTCCTTACACTCTTCAGAGAGGCTGTATTATTCCACTTTGGTACACAAGACATTGTCACATGAGTGAACTGCTCATCCCCAGTGTGTGGTCTTCAGCAGGATCCCATGCTGGAGTTTAATCTCTGTTCACATCACTAAAGGGGTTTAGTTGGCAGATATATCTACCTGGATGCTTGCTCTCCAGGTCATTCAGCTGCTGTAACATCAGTGAGTTTGGATTTAATCATGGATTCGATCTTCACCTTCTGTTGCTCAGAGATTTTCTTTTATTGGTTCTTTTACTAGTTGAGGTTGAAAAGCAATTGCTTCATCGAAGCATAAGTCCCTGAACTTGAGAACTCTCTCTACTCCTTTTCATTCCTCACTGCAAACATAGCATCCTTTTCTGGGCTCATTTTCTTCCGATAACATCTTGCAAATGCAAACCAGTAGAAATTCACGTAAGCTTCAGATACTGCTTTGCCATCTGGATGCCTAAAGCGAAATTGTACTAGATTGTGCGATACTTTCCCAGGCTTTTGCAGGGACAGATTTTGCAGTTATCTTGTCATGGCATGACACAGACTGTTGTTCTTCCAGCCTCCAGCCTCCCCTCATTCCAACTCTAAAACTTTGGATCTGCTCCCTCCCAAGGTTTAAAAACATTGTTAATATTTTTCTTTTGTTTTTATAGAATCTGTCGCTCTTGATCCTTTGTATCATCTTTTGACCTGCCCCAATTACACAAAGCACAAACAACAACAAAACTTTCCTGAATCTATGTATTTAACATCATCCCTATTGCTTTCATTTGCCTCCTAAAAACCAAACTTTCAACCTTAATTCTATCCTCATTAACCTCATCTCCTCATTCTCATTTGCCCTAACATAGTCCGATCTTAATTCAGCCTCCATAGCTACGCGAAACATCTCTTCCCAAGGTTATCCACGGCCAACTATCCATGGTTAATTAGGTGTGTTGTTGTTTGGTGGTGCTTGAGATTAAATCCAAGACTTGATGCACGCTGGACAAGCACTTTTATTGAACTACATCCTCAGCTTCCCTCCACTCTTCTAAGAAAGTATCTTCCTAAATTTCTCAGGTTGGTCTCAAATTTGAGATTCTCCTGTCTCAGGCCCTTGAGTAGTTACAGGGATGCACCACTATTCCTGGCATTTTAAAAATCCTAATCTTATTATACCTGTCAATAGTCTCATTGTCACCGTTATTGGGAGGTCTGTTTTTGGTTTGTTTTGTTTTCAGACAGGGTTTTACTGTGTAGCCCAGGCTGACTTCAAACTCACTATGTAGCCCAGACTGTTCTCAAACTCATAGTCCTTCTGCTTCAACTTCTCAAATGCTGGATTTCAGGAATTCACAACGTGCCCAACTCCCCCAACCCAGTCCTGGGCCCTTTGCATCCTGATGTCTTATTTGTTTATTGATAGGGTCTCATTAAGTCACTGAGTTAGTCAGGCTAGGCTTGAACTTAAGATCTACCTGCCTCAGCCTTCCAGAGTGCTGAGATGACAGACATGCACCATGTCATCTCGCTTGTCAGCAATTTTTTTTTTTTTTTTTTGATACTAGGGATTGAACCCAAGGCCTTTTCACTTAGCCTCCTCTCTAGCCCTTTTTAATTTTTTTTTTTTTTATTTTAGTTTTGAGACAAGGTCTTGCTAAGTCACCAACTCACTCTGGTTGGATTTGAACTTGTCCTCCTGCCTTAGCCTCCAAGAGTACTGTTATTGTTACAGATCATATTATTATAGGCAGCTAAGTTAGGTAAGAATATTATAGGCAGTCAGTCAGGGCTGGACCCTTAAAGATGTCAGTGCAAAAAATAAAAACACATACAACTATGGCTGGAGACTCACTCATTGAAGGCCAGGCCTCAAGACAAAGACTAAGTAATTACACTTACATACTTCCCTGAGGGAGAAACTATAATGGTCCGTATTCTAGCTAAGCATCAGTCACCTGGGTGGTTGGATGAGGCCTCCTGACCCAGCCCTTCCAGGAAAGGACCTTGTTCTTTCTGTGTATGCTTGTCATATGACTTATTTCCTCACTGGGAAAGCTAAGCCACAATCCTTGTGATCTTATTGGTTGAACATAATTTTGTCAGAGCTTGTACCCACCTTGTAGTTTTGCTCTATAAAACTTCTTTGGGCTCATTGTCAAGCCACTTTCCAGGTCCTTGCCTATCTCTCAGGCAGGGTTGTCCTTTCCTTAATAAAGCTTTTATCTCTTAACCTCTTCTATTCCTCAAAACTCATTCTTTGATTCGGGGAACACAAACTTAGTATATCAGACATCTAGCGAATTTGAAGTCATAATGTTGCCCTCTATCATTTGGAGGCCCTGGTATCAAGAATTGAAAGCCAGCCTGAGGGAGTAGGATCTTAAAGGCCAGCCTAAGCTATATAGCAAGACACTGTCTCAAAAAAAAAAAAAGGTCACAACAACAGTAGTAGTAATGGACCTGAAAAATCCTTATGGTCTGGTGATGTCCCATTGCAGTTCACACATCATTAACATTTGTGTTGATCCTGGTGTAGAGAAGCATTTACCACATACAATTATATACAGGATATGAAGTGCATAATATTTTCAATAAATATCATTGATTTATGTATTTCATTGATTGATTGATTGGCTGATTGATTATTTGGTTGGTTGGTTGGTTGATTGATTGATTGATTGATTGAGACAGGAGCTTACACTGTGTAGCCCAGGCTGGCCTGGAACTCACAGAAATCCTCCTGCTATGACCTCCCAAGTGCACACCTGCCTTGTATTTTACTATATTTTAGCCATTGTTTTAGAATGCATTCCTCTCTGTAAAAATACCAAGTTAACTATAAAACAGTCTGTTGTTGACCATGTCTCATTCCTGCTTTGTTTTTGTGGTATTGGAGATTGAACCCAGGAGTTTGTATAGAGTCACACTGCCAGCCTGGGCTCGATCACCCTCCCTTAGTCTCCAAAGTGCTGAGATTGCTGGCATGCCCCACCATGCCTGGTTTGCATCTCCTGGTTGCGTCATGAGGCCCAGCTGAATGACTGATATATGCCAGCTATGTTGTGAAACTTCACACCTATGATGTCCACAGAATGATGAAATCCTTGGGCTCAGTAATTTATGACTATAGACACCACACCTTGCTCTACAGTTCGTTTATTCTTTCACCCTTTCTTTTCTATCTCTTGGCATTAGACTAGTTTTCTTGAGCCAAATCAGAAGCTCTCTGCAGCATCATTGCCCTATAATGTGCTTGGCATCAACTTGTATACATATTCCTCATGCCACCGAATCTGGCTGAGTGCTGCAGCTGTCACTGCTAAGGGAAGCTCCTCAGGTTGGGGATTTAAGCACTCAGTCCCAAACACCTTCCCCCTACACTCCTGGATGTGTGTGCATCCTCAGAGGGAGGTCCCTTGTCAGGAAGTCACATTGATCCGCTGGCTCAGATTCCTTTGCACACTGCTGACCAGATTCCAAGGGGCCATTTACTTTGGTAAAAAGGAAAAGAGACTTACTGAAAGCTAGCTCTGAGAAGACATAGGGGCCCCATTCCAAGTCACTGTCTCAAGTGTGTTAGGGTCTTTTACAGCAAGGAACAGAGAAGGTTATGCAATGAGCCAGTGGACAAGCCCAGGCTTGTTTTGTCCCTTCCTGGATCCAGATCTATCTCTCCCTTGCCTGTGGAAAGGAAACAGGACTCTGACCCCCTAGGGCCAGCATCCAAATATTCTGTCCATTTATCTTGCTGAAAGATGTAGGAGTGGCTGTGTATGCTGAGGCCTGGGGAGGTTTGGAGAAGTAACTTATCTCTAAAGGAAAAACTGTAACTTAAAGTTCCATGTTATGCTAGTTACTATCTCAGGTTCTTCCACAGGAGCCTTCTTGTATCTTTTCTACTAAAATATATAAATAAATAAAGTCCTTTGGTCAAAGGATGAAATGCTCAAAAACAGAAAAGAGAATGCCTCATGCAGCTTTTCACTTGCTGCTCACAACTATTTACCTGGTACAAATCTTTCTTCTCATTAGACTAAAAGAGGGGCCGGGGAGATGGCTCAGTGGAATAAGCGTTTCCCTGGCAAGCGCAAGGGCCTGA